>CM061093.1:1812500-1815000 GCA_030770545.1 Macropodus opercularis
GTACTTGGACGGGAGACCGCCTGGGAATACCAGGTGCTGTAAGCCTTTTATTTTCTCTTTCAATGCAACATTGGTTGATTCTCCATCTTGGTTACACATATGTCCTTGATGAGCAGATAGTTGTGACAGTCTGACATATAGTCGCCTTCAAAAGACATAAGAAGGTAACAATTTCTCCCTTACGGCCATACCACCTTCAACGTGCCCGATCTCATTCGACCTCGGAAGCCAAGCAAGGTAGGGCCTGGCTAGTACTTGGATGGGAGACCGCCTGGGAATACCAGGTGCTATAAGCCTTCTCTTTTCTCTTTCAACGCAACATTGGGTGATTCTCCATCTTGGTTACACAGATGACATTGATGAGGTAACAGTCGTGACTGTCATGACATTCTGACGTGTTGTCGCCTTCAAAAGACATATTGAGGTAACAACTTGTCGCTTACGGCCATACCACCTTCAACGTGCCAGATCTCATTCGACCTCGGAAGCCAAGCATGGTACGGCCTGGCTAGTACTTGGACGGGAGACCGCCTAGGAATACCCGGTGCTGTAAGCCTTTTCTTTTCTCTTTCAACGCAACATTGGGTGATTCTCCATCTTGGTTACACATATGTCCTTGATGAGCAGATAGTAGTGACAGTCTGACATATAGTCGCCTTCAAAAGATATAATGTGGTACAGGTTTGTCGCTTACGGCCATACCACCTTCAACGTGCCCGATCTCATTCGAACTCGGAAGCCAAGCAAGGTAGGGCCTGGCTAGTACTTGGACGGGAGACCGCCTGGGAATACCAGGTGCTGTAAGCCTTTTCTTTTCTCTTTCAACGCAACATTGGGTGATTCTCCATCTAGGTTACACAGATGACATTGATGAGGTAACAGTCGTGACTGTCATGACATTCTGACGTGTTGTCGCCTTCAAATGACGTAATGAGGTAACAATTTCTCGCTTACGGCCATACCACCTTCAACGTGCCCGATCTCATTCGACCTCGGAAGCCAAGCAAGGTAGGGCCTGGCTAGTACTTGGACGGGAGACCGCCTGGGAATACCAGGTGCTGTAAGCCTTTTATTTTCTCTTTCAATGCAACATTGGTTGATTCTCCATCTTGGTTACACATATGTCCTTGATGAGCAGATAGTTGTGACAGTCTGACATATAGTCGCCTTCAAAAGACATAAGAAGGTAACAATTTCTCCCTTACGGCCATACCACCTTCAACGTGCCCGATCTCATTCGACCTCGGAAGCCAAGCATGGTACGGCCTGGCTAGTACTTGGACGGGAGACCGCCTAGGAATACCCGGTGCTGTAAGCCTTTTCTTTTCTCTTTCAACGCAACATTGGGTGATTCTCCATCTTGGTTACACATATGTCCTTGATGAGCAGATAGTAGTGACAGTCTGACATATAGTCGCCTTCAAAAGATATAATGTGGTACAGGTTTGTCGCTTACGGCCATACCACCTTCAACGTGCCCGATCTCATTCGAACTCAGAAGCCAAGAAAGGTAGGGCCTGGCTAGTACTTGGACGGGAGACCGCCTGGGAATACCAGGTGATGTAAGCCTTTTCTTTTCTCTTTCAACGCAACATTGGGTGATTCTCCATCTAGGTTACACAGATGACATTGATGAGGTAACAGTCGTGACTGTCATGACATTCTGACGTGTTGTCGCCTTCAAATGACGTAATGAGGTAACAATTTCTCGCTTACGGCCATACCACCTTCAACGTGCCCGATCTCATTCGACCTCGGAAGCCAAGCAAGGTAGGGCCTGGCTAGTACTTGGACGGGAGACCGCCTGGGAATACCAGGTGCTGTAAGCCTTTTATTTTCTCTTTCAATGCAACATTGGTTGATTCTCCATCTTGGTTACACATATGTCCTTGATGAGCAGATAGTTGTGACAGTCTGACATATAGTCGCCTTCAAAAGACATAAGAAGGTAACAATTTCTCCCTTACGGCCATACCACCTTCAACGTGCCCGATCTCATTCGACCTCGGAAGCCAAGCATGGTACGGCCTGGCTAGTACTTGGACGGGAGACCGCCTAGGAATACCCGGTGCTGTAAGCCTTTTCTTTTCTCTTTCAACGCAACATTGGGTGATTCTCCATCTTGGTTACACATATGTCCTTGATGAGCAGATAATTGTGACATTCTGACGTGTTGTCGCCTTCAAATGACGTAATGAGGTAACAATTTCTCGCTTACGGCCATACCACCTTCAACGTGCCCGATCTCGTTCGACCTCGGAAGCCAAGCAAGGTAGGGCCTGGCTAGTACTTGGACGGGAGACAGCCTGGGAATACCAGGTGCTGTAAGCCTTTTCTGTTATTTTTCAACGCAACATTGGGTGATTCTCCATCTTGGTTACACAGATGACATTGATGAGGTAACAGTCGTGACTGTCATGACATTCTGACGTGTTGTCGCCTTCAAATGACGTAATGAGGTTACAATTTCTCGCTTGCGGCCATACCACCTTGAACGTGC
>CM061093.1:1820000-1970000 GCA_030770545.1 Macropodus opercularis
AGACATATTGAGGTAACAACTTGTCGCTTACGGCCATACCACCTTCAACGTGCCCGATCTCATTCGACCTCGGAAGCCAAGCAAGGTAGGGCCTGGCTAGTACTTGGACGGGAGACCGCCTGGGAATACCAAGTGCTGTAAGCCTTTTCTTTTTCTTTCAACGCAACATTGGGTGATTCTCCATCTTGGTTACACATATGTCCTTGATGAGCAGATAGTTGTGACAGTCTGACATATAGTCACCTTCAAAAGATATAATGTGGTACAGGTTTGTCGCTTACGGCCATACCACCTTCAACGTGCCTGAAATCATTCAAACTCGGAAGCCAAGCAAAGTAGGGCCTGGCTAGTACTTGGACGGGAGACAGCCTGGGAATACCAGGTGCTGTAAGCCTTTTCTGTTATTTTTCAACGCAACATTTGGTGATTCTCCATATTGGTTACACAGATGACCTTGATGAGGTAACAGTCGTGACTGTGATGACATTCTGACGTGTTGTCGCCTTCAAAAGACATATTGAGTTAACAACTTGTCGCTTACGGCCATACCACCTTCAACGTGCCCGATCTCATTCGACCTCGGAAGCCAAGCAAGGTAGGGCCTGGCTAGTACTTGGACGGGAGACCGCCTGGGAATACCAGGTCCTGTAAGCCTTTTCTTTTCTCTTTCAATGCAACATTGGGTGATTCTCCATCTTGGTTACACATATGTCATTGATGAGCAGATAGTTGTGACAGTCTGACATATAGTCACCTTCAAAAGATATAATGTGGTACAGGTTTGTCGCTTATGGCCATACCACCTTCAAACTGCTCGATCTCATTCGAACTCGGAAGCCAAGCAAGGTAGGGCCTGGCTAGTACTTGGACGGGAGACCGCCTGGGAATACCAGGTG
This sequence comes from Macropodus opercularis, assembly GCA_030770545.1. Lineage (NCBI taxonomy): Eukaryota > Metazoa > Chordata > Actinopteri > Anabantiformes > Osphronemidae > Macropodus > Macropodus opercularis. Next base: position 1,820,897 of record CM061093.1, read on the forward strand.
CAGTAAGCCTTTTCTTTTCTCTTTCAACGCAACATTGGGTGATTCTCCATCTTGGTTACACATATGTCCTTGATGAGCAGATAGTAGTGACAGTCTGACATATAGTCCCCTTCAAAAGATATAATGTGGTACAGGTTTGTCGCTTACGGCCATACCACCTTCAACGTGCCCGATCTCATTCGAACTCGGAAGCCAAGCAAGGTAGGGCCTGGCTAGTACTTGGACGGGAGACCGCCTGGGAATACCAGGTGCTGTAAGCCTTTTCTTTTCTCTTTCAATGCAACATTTGGTGATTCTCCTTTTTGGTAACGCAGATGACCTTGATGAGGTAACAGTCGTGACTGTGATGACATTCTGACGTGTTGTCGCCTTTAAAAGACATATTGAGGTAATAATTTGTCGCATACGGCCATACCACCTTCAGCTGTGCATGTGCCAATCAGATCGTCAGTACACCTGTGAGCAACCCGACAGAGCGTCTCCACCAAGTTTCTGCTGGTGTGATTTTTTGTTCTTTCTATGGTGTTTTTTCCTATCCTTTGATAGTTATTTTGAGTTTTGTGTGAAGTTGTTTAAACCCCCCGGCGGATTATTCCGTTCGGGGGCGCTTTATGTTGTTTTTTTGCTCTTTTTGTTTTTTCCCCCTCACATTCGAGGGAAGCCACGGCGGACGCCGGCATTTTTCTTTTTGATTTTTCCATGGAGGATCACCGACCTGAGCGTGCAAAGCTTGGCAGAAAGCAGATGCCGGGGCAGAAAGACGCTCGTGACATGAGCAGAGCGGAGATGGAAGGTAAGAGAGGAGGTTTGATGGCAGCGCCCGCAGCGAGCATGGGAGAATCGGGCAAAGGAGTGAGCGGAGGAGTGGGTGCAGCAGAGGCAGGCAGGCGAGCCCAGCCAAAAGCTGCAGCTGCTGGCAAGGAGCAGGAGAAAGAAACGGCAGCGCAGGCGGCAAAGAGACGTGGTGCGCCAGGAACAGGAGCAGAGGAGAGCAGACCGGCTGCAGCGACTGCAGGCGGGAAAACACAGACGCCAGCTACAGCGCTGGAGAATACGAGAAACGGAGCAGTTATCGGAGGAGAGACACCGGCGCAGCGGCCGGAGGAAACGGCGCAGCGGCTGCGGAGACCTGCGGGCCCACAGCCTACGATCGGAAACGAAAGCGCAGTGGCCCACAGAAGCACGGCGGGAACATCAAAACAGAGTGCAGGAGACGCAGAGCAACGCTCCAGCAGCACAGCGACTGGAAACGTGAGTGACCGGCGATACGAGAAGGATCTAACCGTGATGGCAGAAATTCTAGGAACAGAGAGCGTCAAAACAATTGAACTGTTGCGCGCCATAAGAGACGTCTGCGGGGGTGTTACAGCCCTACGTGAAACGGGGCTAAGAAAGTATGAAGTAACTTTGAGGAGCGAAGCTGGGAAAAAAAGGCTGCTTGATGGACTCAAAATCGGCTCGGCGGTGGTGATGGTGAAATCCCTGGCAGTGGACGAACTGGTCGTTTCATTTCTCAACTTACCAGCTTACATCACAGATGGGGAAATTATGGACAAGCTGCATGCGTGGGGTGTAAAGGCAGTTTCCCCGATCAAAAGGAGGATGTGGCCAGGAACGGACGTAGCAGACGGAACACGCTTTTTAAAAGTGAAATTCAACGATCAGGTACAGTCACTTCCATATTCGGCCAAATTCATAACAGCTACGGGACCAGAATACTTTCGTGTTATCCATAACAATCAGCAAAAAGTCTGCAGGATGTGTCTACAGCCTGGCCACATCGTGAGAGACTGTCCAGACTTTGTGTGCTTTAAATGCAACAAGCAGGGGCATTACGCACGTGAATGTGGGGTATGGGATAAGAAATGCACTGACTGTCACAATGCTGAAAATGACTGTACATGCAATGAGGTAAATGAAGAACAGTTTGAGCCAACAGAAAGTGTGATGTCGGCGGATGAGGGTTCCATATTGTCAGAGGAGTCACTCAGTGACGAGGTGGAAGAGGTAGAGGAAATGGAAAAAGGTGACAGTCAAGCGTTTCGTGTTGCAGAGCTGCCAGCCCAACACAAGGCTGCCTTAGAGAGAGGTTTAGAAAGAGATGGTGCACTACTGCACGTGAGTGAAGAGACAGCGGTACAGCAGAGAAGCCGAGAGACTTTAACGAAGGAAAAGGGAAAAAGAATCAATGAGAGAGGAGAAGAGAGCGATGGGGGAGAAAGCCTGCTCGCCTCCAGATGCGCCTCTCCATCATCTGACATAGATATGGAAGTCATAGAAGCGGTCAGAGGGAAGATGAGCAGGGTCAGGAAAAAGGCAAGAGGCAAAAGCAAATGAAGAATATGTGTGTGACTCATCTTCCCTCTGTGTCATCAAAATGAAAATAATATCCAGAAATCTATGCGGTCTCGCCAGACTCAGCCGCCTTAAATACATGTGTGAGTGCATGGAGTGTGATGTGATGTGTGTTCAAGAGTGTAGGTGGAGTGAGAGCGTAGTGAATGGGGTCAGGTCATTTTGGAGAGGAAGTTTCTTCTATTCCCTCTCCGATAATGGCACAGAAGGAGTGGCTGTATTTGTTGGTATGAATGCATGTGAAAGTGTTAACTTAATACATAAAGACACAGCGGGGAGGGTGATCATATTAGATATTGTGAAAAATAACATAAAATACAGATTAATTAATTTATATGGACCTAATAATGAGAGGGAGAGACGCAATATTTTTAACGAATGCAAAAAATGGACAAATAACAACACAATAATAGTGGGAGATTTTAATGTAGTGCTGACAAAAATGGATGTGGGGGTAAACAACGTTTTTAAAAATGACACAAGCAGGACAACAATGTATGAATGGATGGATGAGTATTGCTTGGTGGATGCGTGGAGGAGTCAGAACCCCAGCACACGAGCCTTCTCCCGGCGCCAAGTTGTGCTGGGACGCTTGAAGCAGACCAGGATCGACCTGTGTTTGCTGGCTGCCGGCCTGGTAAGAACACTCAATGCCTGCTCATATGAGTTCAGTGCAGAGAGCGATCACGCCTCCCTAAAGGTGACTCTGGGAGAGGGTGGCAGGCAGAGGAACGGAGGGCTGTGGTGTTTCAACACGGCCCTCCTGGAGGACGCTGTATTTGTTAAAAAGATGCAGTCTCTTCTCTCTGGTTAATCAGATGAAAGCAGGTTTGTAGTAGACATAGTCGAGTGGTGGGAGCGCACCAAGTTGTTAATTAAGCGGCGCTGCATCGCATGGAGCAGAGAGAAGAGGCAGAGAGAGAACCACAGAGAGACTCAGCTGAGAGACCGTCTGCACAGGGAGCTGGAGCTGCTCGGGGAGGATGCCAGCCGTCCGCTGAGCGTGTATCTCGGATTGAGGGAGCGGCTGAAAACCATGGAAGAGGACAGGTGCAGGGGAGCAATGATCCGTAGCAAGGCACAACACATGCTTGACGGGGAGCGCTGCACCGCCTTCTTCCTGGGGTTGGAGAAGAAGAGACAGACTCGGGCATATATCACAGAGTTAAAAGATGCAGCGGGACACATACAGACTGACAACATAGAAATTTTGCAAACAGTGCACGACTTCTATACTGATCTATTCACTGCACAGAACACAGCGCAAGAACATATAGATAGGGCAGTGGGAAGCATCAGCTGCTCCCTCAGCCCTGAGGATGCAGCGACGTGTGACGGTGGCATTCTGCCCCGAGAGGTTGCGGCAGCAATTACAGGGCTAAAAAAAGCAAAAAGCCCGGGGGCAGACGGCCTCTCGGCTGAGTTTTTCCAGCGTTTTGCAGAGCAGCTGATTCCGATCCTCTGCAGGCTGTTCTCTGCCATGCAGGAGGAAGACAGGTGCGCAGAGTCCTTTTTGGGGGGTGTGATTACCCTGGTCTTTAAGAACAAAGGTGCCAGGTCGGAGCTGGCAAACTACAGGCCGATCAGTCTGCTCAATGCAGACTACAAAATCCTGGCCCGTGTGCTGGGGGGACGGCTCCGTAGAGTGATTGGTACGATTGTGGGGCCAAACCAAACGTACAGTGTGCCTGGTAGGGACATCACAGACTCAATATTATCAACACGGTGCACGTATGAAAGGGTGATGCGAATGGGAGGGGTGTTTTTAAGCCTGGACCTGGAAAAAGCTTTCGACAGAGTTGAACACCAGTTCTTATTCGCGTGTCTGAGTACGTTTGGTTTCGGTCCCGGTTTTATCGGATGGATGAGACGAATGTACTGGAATGCTTGTAGCAGGGTGAAAGTGAATGGGTTTTTAACCGACCAGGTGCGATTGGGAAGATCTGTGCGGCAGGGGTGTCCTCTGTCATCGATGCTGTATGCATTGGTGGCAGAGCCCCTTGCTGCCCTGATTTTAAATGACACTGACATAGGGGGGATAGTCTCACCAATGGGGAATCATTTCAAGATTGCACAATACGCTGATGATATATCGATCATGATAAAAGACAAAGAAGAATTAAGGAAAGTAATGAAACATGTAGCTTTGTATGAGAAAGCATCAGGAGCGAAATTAAATCTGGCAAAGTCTGTGCTGGCCACAGGGCCGAACACAGACCCAGGGGAAATGGGCAGAATGTTCAAGGCCGCAAATGGAGAAGTGAGGGTGCTTGGAACTCTCATCGGTCCTGACAGGCAGCTCTGCGCTGAGAAAATGTGGAGAGAACAGACGGCATACGTCAGAGACAGGGTAAACCTGTGGAAAATGAGAGGTTTAGGCCTCAGAGGGAAGGCCACAATAATAAATGCAATTCTAATACCTAAACTAGTTTATGTTATGAAAGTCTGCCACATGCCAAAAGACATGCTAGCACAACTACACACACTTTTTACTGATTTTCTGTGGAAGGGGAGGGGTTTTAGGATTGCACGGAGAACTTTAGTTGGAACACGGGAAGAGGGAGGATTGTGGCTGTGTGACTTACATGTCAAAAGATTTTCACTGAGGATGGGCTTATTTAGGACATTTCTAGTGGGTGAAGGTGGACACATATGGAAGGATTATTTTCAGGATTTTATTAATCACAGAGGTGAGTGTAGAGATTTTAATTTATGTTCAAAACTGTTTGCACGAGGAATAAACGCAGGAGATCCACTTTTCAGGGAGATGGGAGAAGCATGGGGCAGAGCGCTGCCCCATCTGTCACTCACACCACAAGGGAAAAAGGATATTTTAAGCCAGCCGGTGTTTGGGAATTCGTTTTTAGGTTCAGCGGGCAATTTGCTGTTAAGTAGGGTGGAGAGTGTAGTCATCTCTAAAGTAGGAGATTTATTGGATGAGCAGGGAGCTTTTTTTGATGTGGGGCTAATAATGGCAAAATTTGAAGCAGTGGGACACAAAGTGAGAAAGGAGAGGGTGAGAAAGGTGGTAGCAGCAGTGAGGGCTGGGTTAATGCAGGAGTGGAAAGAAATCTTAAAGAATGGGGAGACTGAAGGAGGGGGTTTAGTTTTCAGTTGGGCACAAGACACAGACATCACAATGGAGGACATGATTCCTAAATTCTGGTACAAACATTTCATACACACTGTATTCAAACCTCCGGCAGCTATACCACACTGGACCCGGATGTTTTCAGCAATCTCATTACAACCAACCTGGCTCGATCTTCACCCCTACTTTATTCCAGCAGAACTGTTCAATAGCAACTTCAAAATACGACACAGACGCATCCCGGTCTCCATAATCTTGCATCAAATAGATAAACAACTCTTTTCACGTGTGTGTGCGGTGTGTGGTATATTGGACGAGTGCTTTGAACATTTTTTTTGGAATGCATGGTGGTAAGGGAATTCAGAGAGAGGCTGAGAGGGGTGTTAGTGGAAAAGTGTGGAATGAGAGACTTAGCAGGGGAGCAATGGGACAGAGTTTGGGTGTTTGGTTTGGAGAGCAAGGGGAGGAGGGGAATTGTAAATAGGGATTTAGTAAACTTTCTGTTATGCACAGCTAGACATGTGGTGTATATAGCTAGAAACTGCGCACTGTATAAAAACAAAAGGGTGAATAGGGTGATTCTTTGTAAGAACATGTTTTGCTGTTACATGAAAGCACTGTTTGCAAGGGATGTTAAAGGGTTTGAAGAGACGTGGTGCGTTTACAATTCATTGTGCAAGGTGGGGGAGAGAGGGAAATTGACTTTTGATTTTGGATAAAAAATGTGTTTTTGGTTTGGGTTTTTTTTTGTTCTCTGCTGGTCAGTACACTTTATTTAATTATTCATTGTATTTGAGGGGTCTTTCAATCAAAATTGTCTTTTGCATTACAAACTTTATTTTTGTTTTTTGGTTTTTGTTTTGTTGTTCGTATGATTTATGTTGACATTTATCCACAATTAACTGTAGGTGATCGTTGAGTTGTTTTCCTTGTTGTTGGTATGAGCTTGTTATCACATGTTATTTTTTAATGAAGACACACTGTATATAGTTTGCACTTAATGTTCATTTTGTATTTTTGATAATAAAAGACAAAAAAAAAACAAAAAACGTGCCTGATCTCATTCGAACTCGGAAGCCAAGCAAGGTAGGGCCTGGCTAGTACTTGGACGGGAGACCGCCTGGGAATTCCAGGTGCTGTAAGCCTTTTCTTTTCTCTTTCAACGCAACATTGGGTGATTCTCCATCTTGGTTACACATATGTCCTTGATGAGCAGATAATTGTGACATTCTGACGTGTTGTCGCCTTCAAATGACGTAATGAGGTAACAATTTCTCGCTTACGGCCATACCACCTTCAACGTGCCCGATCTCATTCGACCTCGGAAGCCAAGCAAGGTAGGGCCTGGCTAGTACTTGGATGGGAGACCGCCTGGGAATACCAGGTGCTGTAAGCCTTTTCTTTTCTCTTTCAACACAACATTGGGTGATTCTCCATCTTGGTTACACATATGTCATTGATGAGCAGATAGTTGTGACAGTCTGACATATACACTGTAAAATCTAACTTGCTGTTTCAACAAAAAATAACAAGTCAAAGGGCTGCCTTAAAATTTTATGTCAAGTCAAAAAATACAGTTAGTTCTTAGAACAAGACCACATGTTATCTTAATTAAATATTTCATGTTGTATAAACCAATTTCTTTGTTGAACTGTCATAAATTAGCGTGTTTACTGAACTAATTTGGACTGTTGTTTGAAACGATAAACCTTCTTCAACTCAACTCTTGTAGCTTGTTGTCTTAACTTTTCCATTTTATTTATTCAACTTACTTTTGCTAATTAATTGAGCTGCATCGAGTTTAAATTCACAAACAAACCTATTTTAACTGAACTTAGACATTATGTATATTTGACTTAAATTTATAAGTTTAATAAATTCCTTTGGCAGTTTTAACTTAACCTCTCATTTCCATACAACTAATCATAACAATATTTTAGTTGCCTAAACCTTTAAATCTACTTTTAGATTGATTGCAAAATGTCATCATTTGCATGTCACACAAAAATAATCAATAATAAAATGTATTGTTTTTTTAAACCATTTTCCAAACAATAGTTGAAAAGTGTTACAGAAAACCATATTAATCTTTATTTCAAAGATGAACATCACAATAAAATTTGTACACCACTAATGGTAATACACAAAAATTGAAACTTGAAAAATTGTTCTCCATTTAAGGTTCTCACAACAAGTTGTAGTAAAACTTAAATAATAACTTGAAAGCCATAAGGACTTTCTCCTTCACAGTACTGCACAGGGATAAGATGAGCAAAACAACAAAAAATAAATGCTCATGGGGACCTCAAGTTCTTTCAACTAGTCTGTGCTGAAAACAAAAGATGACCATCATCATGGCAATGGACTTCTGGGATTCGTCTCCTTTACGAAACATAAGAATTGTAAAAGTAATCTGGAAAACAGCAACCAAATTACTGTACTTTGAACACGGCATTTCCCTTGTAATAATGGGAACTTAAATGAGAAGATCCATCAGAGCACAGTCTCACATGGTTTTCCGCAGAAGTCTATTTCTCAAACCATGCACAAGCGAGGAACACTGTCCTCCACCAATGTTCATGAGGACCTTTTGAATGACTTCAAACGTGTACCTTAGTTCTTTTGGATAGTCAATGTTGAGGGCAAATAAAAGACCCATGAGCATGGCAATTGCACTTGGGAAGTCCTTCAGGTGTGGCAGGAGTACTGCCTCCTCGAGTACAACTGACACATCAATGACATCTTCACCTTCTTTCACCATCACAACTCCAACCTTTACTCCCTTAGTAAACACATCCTCATCATCTGTGGCCTGTAAAACAAAAAGGATATCTATATGATATGCATCAATATAAAGAAAGAAATAGAAAGACCTTAAAGTGTATTTATTATCACACACATGCATTAATGAACGTCTACATCGTTTTCCTTGATCATTTGTGTTTAGGTGTAGAGAAAGTGAATTGACAACACTGACCTCCACATTCTTGAAGAATGATGATGAATCCTCTTTGAGAAAATGTGGAAGGCCCAACAGTACAACTGTTCTCTTACATTGTGTAGAACTCTGGTTAAACAAAGCAAACATTTGATTAATAAATATAATTAACAAATATAACTCGTCGTGTATAAAACTCCTTCCACCATTAGAAAATGCAACTGCAACTAAAACTATATGTTTTGATTACATGGGCTCTATTAAAATTTATTTATTTATTTAAGTCATACGTTAATATCATCTGGTGTCACCTTTCACTCAGGCGCAACAGCCCATGAACAGTTAAACAGTTAGCACTTTAAATATCTTAACCATACTCTCATTACTTTTGGTAAACACTAAACATTTTGCACTGAATGACTACATACAGAGAAACAGGGTGCAGTAAATTACATTTCCTATTAACAATATGATAAAACACAGACTTACATGATCATCAAGGCATCTCATAATCCTGTTCAGCTCCACGATGCCACTCTTAGATTTATACAGTTTAAGGAACCCTGCTAGATACTGATCAAGTCCAGCAAAAAGAGAACCTGTCAGGTCAACAGATGTAAGGCGAGCAAATTCTGCTTCAATCTGAGAAAGAGTTAAAAAAAAAAACATTAATAATAAGTTATATACTGTACAATATAACTGTGTTAAATTGATATTAACAATTGACAGAATTTGTCAAAATGTAAGTGTATATTTGAAGTTTGAAGAAGGAGGAAAAAAACAAACACTTAACCTGACGTTCAGAGAACAACGCTGGCCATCTTTCTTTGATTTGTACCACAAGTGGTTCATCTTGAATGTGAAATATATCATCATGCAGGTCGATACGAGCTATCTAATGATTATACAGGTGACATATAATGACAAATCCATCAATTTCAGCTTTTTCAGTAATTTAACAAAGGAGAAACTTACCAGTTTTTTTACTTGAAAGTGAGTAGATACACGGACCTTAAAGATAAAAGAAAAAAAACATATTGTCCTTTAACCATGAAGTGTTTATGGTATATTTCACAGAGGCACATCATGTAAATTTCACTGAGTGTGTTCACGGTCTCTAAGGCTAAACATATCATCAAATTACCCAAAACCAGGGGAAAGTATAGAGTGATAATTATAGGCATGCAGTGCCTAATAGCTCACAAACTTAAATTATAACTACAAATCTCTCTGTCGTGTATAACCTACGGCCACGTTGCCCCATGCTGCACACAGCAGGAGCTGGCTAAATTATGCTAACGTTAGCCGTTAGCGGTTAGCGCAGTAGCGGGAAGCTTCTTTTACAGCCAACGTTCTGTCTCGACAAACATAAACGTCCACAAAATGCCAAACTATTCAGATATATTCAATTTCTCAGAGCTACACACGATTCATATACCATATATTTTAATTATTGTACTCACCTCACCACAGCCTCAAGTAAACGTGACGACGACAGAAAAACGTCCTCAACCGCCAATTCTCCACAATGCACCTCGTCAGTCAGAGAAACGTGATGACGCAATCAGCTTAGAGCACGCACAAGCCCAACTGATTGGATTAGTCAAGTTGACACATATTTCTGTTTCATTTGAAAACGAATTTTCAAGTTTGCATTTTTTCATTAGTTGTAGTAGTAGTCAACTAGTAATTTTATGTTATCACAAGTACTTGACAAATGTGTTGTTGTACTGACATAAAATTATATGCTGTAATAACAAAACTACAAAATCACAATTTACAGTGTAGTCGCCTTCAAAAGATATAATGTGGTACAGTTTTGTCGCTTACGGCCATACCACCTTCAACGTGCCCGATCTCATTTGAACTCGGAAGCCAAGCAAGGTAGGGCCTGGCTAGTACTTGGACGGGAGACCGCCTGGGAATTCCAGGTGCTGTAAGCCTTTTCTTTTCTCTTTCAACGCAACATTGGGTGATTCTCCATCTTGGTTACACATATGTCCTTGATGAGCAGATAGTTGTGACAGTCTGACATATAGTCACCTTCAAAAGATATAATGTGGTACAGGTTTGTCGCTTACGGCCATACCACCTTCAACGTGCCTGATCTCATTCGACCTCGGAAGCCAAGCAAGGTAGGGCCTGGCTAGTACTTGGACGGTAGACCGCCTGGGAATACCAGGTGCTGTAAGCCTTTTCTGTTATTTTTCAACGCAACATTGGGTGATTCTCCTTTTTGGTAACGCAGATGACCTTGATGAAGTAACAGTCGTGACTGTCATGACATTCTGACGTGTTGTCACCTTCAAATGACGTAATGAGGTAACAATTTCTCGCTTACGGCCATTCCACCTTCAACGTGCCCGATCTCATTCGAACTCGGAAGCCAAGCAAGGTAGGGCCTGGCTTGTACTTGGACGGGAGACCGCCTGGGAATTCCAGGTGCTGTAAGCCTTTTCTTTTCTCTTTCAACGCAACATTGGGTGATTCTCCATCTTGGTTACACATATGTCCTTGATGAGCAGATAGTAGTGACAGTCTGACATATAGTCGCCTTCAAAAGATATAATGTGGTACAGTTTTGGCGCTTACGGCCATACCACCTTCAACGTGCCCGATCTCATTCGAACTCGAAAGCCAAGCAAGGTAGGGCCTGGCTAGTACTTGGACAGGAGACCGCCTGGGAATAGCAGGTGCTGTAAGCCTTTTCTGTTATTTTTCAACGCAACATTGTGTGATTCTCCTTTTTGGTAACGCAGATGACCTTGATGAAGTAACAGTCGTGACTGTCATGACATTCTGACGTGTTGTCACCTTCAAATGACGTAATGAGGTAACAATTTCTCGCTTACGGCCATACCACCTTCAACGTGCCCGATCTCGTTTGAACTCGGAAGCCAAGCAAGGTAGGGCCTGGCTAGTACTTGGACGGGAGACCGCCTGGGAATACCAGGTGCTGTAAGCCTTTTCTTTTCTCTTTCAACACAACATTGGGTGATTCTCCATCTTGGTTACACATATGTCCTTGATGAGCAGATAGTTGTGACAGTCTGACATATAGTCGCCTTCAAAAGATATAATGTGGTACAGTTTTGTCGCTTACGGCCATACCACCTTCAACGTGCCCGATCTCATTTGAACTCGGAAGCCAAGCAAGGTAGGGCCTGGCTAGTACTTGGACGGGAGACCGCCTGGGAATACCAGGTGCTGTAAGCCTTTTATTTTCTCTTTCAATGCAACATTGGTTGATTCTCCATCTTGGTTACACATATGTCATTGATGAGCAGATAGTTGTGACAGTCTGACATATAGTCACCTTCAAAAGATATAATGTGGTACAGGTTTGTCGCTTATGGCCATACCACCTTCAACGTGCCCGATCTCATTCGACCTCGGAAGCCAAGCAAGGTAGGGCCTGGCTAGTACTTGGACGGGAGACCGCCTGGGAATACCAGGTGCTATAAGCCTTCTCTTTTCTCTTTCAACGCAACATTGGGTGATTCTCCATCTTGGTTACACAGATGACATTGATGAGGTAACAGTCGTGACTGTCATGACATTCTGACGTGTTGTCGCCTTCAAATGACGTAATGAGGTAACAATTTCTCGCTTACGGCCATACCACCTTCAACGTGCCCGATCTCATTCGAACTCGGAAGCCAAGCAAGGTAGGGCCTGGCTAGTACTTGGACGGGAGACCGCCTGGGAATACCAGGTGCTGTAAGCCTTTTCTGTTATTTTTCAACGCAACATTAGGTGATTCTCCTTTTTAGTAACGCAGATGACCTTGATGAAGTAACAGTCGTGACTGTCATGACATTCTGACGTGTTGTCACCTTCAAATGACGTAATGAGGTAACAATTTCTCGCATACGGCCATACCACCTTCAACGTGCCCGATCTCATTCGACCTCGGAAGCCAAGCAAGGTAGGGCCTGGCTAGTACTTGGACGGGAGACCGCCTGGGAATACCAGGTGCTGTAAGCCTTTTCTTTTCTCTTTCAACGCAACATTGGGTGATTCTCCATCTTGGTTACACATATGTCCTTGATTAGCAGATAGTTGTGACAGTCTGACATATAGTCGCCTTCAAAAGATATAATGTGGTACAGGTTTGTCGCTTATGGCCATACCACCTTCAACGTGCCCGATCTCATTCGACCTCGGAAGCCAAGCAATGTAGGGCCTGGCTAGTACTTGGACGGGAGACCGCCTGGGAATACCAGGTGCTATAAGCCTTCTCTTTTCTCTTTCAACGCAACATTGGGTGATTCTCCATCTTGGTTACACAGATGACATTGATGAGGTAACAGTCGTGACTGTCATGACATTCTGACGTGTTGTCGCCTTCAAATGACGTAATGAGGTAACAATTTCTCGCTTACGGCCATACCACCTTCAACGTGCCCGATCTCATTCGAACTCGGAAGCCAAGCAAGGTAGGGCCTGGCTAGTACTTGGACGGGAGACCGCCTGGGAATACCAGGTGCTGTAAGCCTTTTCTGTTATTTTTCAACGCAACATTAGGTGATTCTCCTTTTTAGTAACGCAGATGACCTTGATGAAGTAACAGTCGTGACTGTCATGACAATCTGACGTGTTGTCGCCTTCAAATGACGTAATGAGGTAACAATTTCTCGCTTACGGCCATACCACCTTCAACGTGCCCGATCTCATTCGACCTCGGAAGCCAAGCAAGGTAGGGCCTGGCTAGTACTTGGACGGGAGACCGCCTGGGAATACCAGGTGCTGTAAGCCTTTTCTTTTCTCTTTCAACGCAACATTGGGTGATTCTCCATCTTGGTTACACATATGTCCTTGATTAGCAGATAGTTGTGACAGTCTGACATATAGTCGCCTTCAAAAGATATAATGTGGTACAGTCTTGTCGCTTACAGCAATACCACCTTCAACGTGCCCGATCTCATTCGAACTCGGAAGCCAAGCAAGGTAGGGCCTGGCTAGTACTTGGACGGGAGACCGCCTGGGAATAGCAGGTGCTGTAAGCGTTTTATGTTATTTTTCAACGCAACATTTGGTGATTCTCCTTTTTGGTAACGCAGATGACCTTGATGAAGTAACAGTCATGACTGTGATGACATTCTGACGTGTTGTCGCCTTTGAAAGACATAATGAGGTAATATTTTGTCGCTTACGGCCATACCACCTTCAACATGCCCGATCTCATTCGAACTCGGAAGCCAAGCAAGGTAGGGCCTGGCTAGTACTCTCATTCGACCTCGAAAACCAAGCAAGGTAGGGCCTGGCTAGTACTTGGACGGGAGACCGCCTGGGAATATCAGGTGCTGTAAGCCTTTTCTTTTCTCTTTCAACGCAACATTGGGTGATTCTCCATCTTGGTTACACATATGTCCTTGATGATCAGATAATTGTGACAGTCTGACATATAGTCACCTTCAAAAGATATAATGTGGTACAGGTTTGGTGCTTACGGCCATACCACCTTCAACGTGCCCGATCTCATTCGTACTCGGAAGCCAAGCAAGGTAGGGCCTGGCTAGTACTTGGACGGGAGACCGCCTGGGAATAGCAGGTGCTTTAAGCCTTTTATGTTATTTTTCAACGCAACATTTGGTGATTCTCCTTTTTGGTAACGCAGATGACCTTGATGAGGTAACAGTCGTGACTGTGATGACATTCTGACGTGTTGTCGCCTTTAAAAGACATATTGAGGTAATAATTTGTCGCATACGGCCATATCACCTTCAACGTGCCCGATCTCATTCGACCTCAGAAGCCAAGCAAGGTAGGGCCTGGCTAGTACTTGGACGGGAGACCGCCTGGGAATACCAGGTGCTGTAAGCCTTTTCTTTTCTCTTTCAACGCAACATTGGGTGATTCTCCATCTTGGTTACACATATGTCCTTGATGAGCAGATAATTGTGACATTCTGACGTGTTGTCGCCTTCAAATGACGTAATGAGGTAACAATTTCTCGCTTACGGCCATACCACCTTCAACGTGCCCGATCTCATTCGACCTCGGAAGCCAAGCAAGGTAGGGCCTGGCTAGTACTTGGACGGTAGACCGCCTGGGAATACCAGGTGCTGTAAGCCTTTTCTGTTATTTTTCAACGCAACATTGGGTGATTCTCCTTTTTGGTAACGCAGATGACCTTGATGAAGTAACAGTCGTGACTGTCATGACATTCTGACGTGTTGTCACCTTCAAATGACGTAATGAGGTAACAATTTCTCGCTTACGGCCATACCACCTTCAACGTGCCCGATCTCATTCGAACTCGGAAGCCAAGCAAGGTAGGGCCTGGCTAGTACTTGGACGGGAGACCGCCTGGGAATACCAGGTGCTGTAAGCCTTTTCTTTTCTCTTTCAACACAACATTGGGTGATTCTCCATCTTGGTTACACATATGTCCTTGATGAGCAGATAGTTGTGACAGTCTGACATATAGTCGCCTTCAAAAGATATAATGTGGTACAATTTTGTTGCTTACGGCCATACCACCTTCAACGTGCCCGATCTCATTCGAACTCGGAAGCCAAGCAAGGTAGGGCCTGGCTAGTACTTGGACGGGAGACCGCCTGGGAATGCCAGGTGCTGTAAGCCTTTTCTGTTATTTTTCAACGCAACATTTGGTGATTCTCCATATTGGTTACACAGATGACATTGATGAGGTAACAGTCGTGACTGTCATGACAATCTGACGTGTTGTCGCCTTCAAATGACGTAATGAGGTAACAATTTCTCGCTTACGGCCATACCACCTTCAACGTGCCCGATCTCATTCGACCTCGGAAGCCAAGCAAGGTAGGGCCTGGCTAGTACTTGGATGGGAGACCGCCTGGGAATACCAGGTGCTGTAAGCCTTTTCTTTTCTCTTTCAACGCAACATTGGGTGATTCTCCATCTTGGTTACACAGATGACATTGATGAGGTAACAGTCGTGACTGTCAAAACATTCTGACGTGTTGTCGCCTTCAAAAGACATATTGAGGTAACAATTTGTCGCTTACGGCCATACCACCTTCAGCTGTGCATGTGCCAATCAGATCGTCAGTACACCTGTGAGCAACCCGACAGAGCGCCTCCACCAAGTTTCTGCTGGTGTGATTTTTTTGTTCCTTCTATGTTGTTTTTTCCTATCTTTTGATAGTGATTTTGAGTTTTGTGTGAAGTTGTCTAAACCCCCCGGCGGATTATTCCGTTCGGGGGCGCTTTATATTGATTTTTCGCTCCTTTTTGTGTTTTTCCCCTCATATACGAGGGAAGCCACGGCGGACGCCGGCATTTTTCTTTTTGATTTTTCTATGGAGGATCACCGACCTGAGCTTGCAAAGCTCGGCAGAAAGCAGATGGCGGAGCAGAAAAACGCTCATCACATGAGCAGAGCGGAGATTGAAGGCAAGAGCCGAGTTTTGACGGCAGCGCCCGCAGCGAGAATGGGAGAATCGGGCAAAGGAGTGAGCGGAGGAGTGGGTGCAGCAGAGGCAGGCAGACGAGCCCAGCCAAAAGCTGCAGCTGCTGGCAAGGAGCAGGAGAAAGAAACGGCAGCGCAGGCGGCAAAGAGACGTGGTGCGCCTGGAACAGGAGCAGAGGAGAGCAGACCGGCTGCAGCGACTGCAGGCGGGAAAACACAGACGCCAGCTACAGCGCTGGAGAATACGAGAAACGGAGCAGTTATCGGAGGAGAGACACCGGCGCAGCGGCCGGAGGAATCGGCGCAGCGGCTGGAGGAAACAACGCAGCGGCTGCGGAGACCAACGGGCGCACAGCCTACGATCGGAGACGAAAGCGCAGTGGCCCACAGAAGCACGGCGGGAACATCAAAACAAAGTGCAGGAGACGCAGAGCAACGCTCCAGCAGCACAGCGACTGGAAACGTGAGTGACCGGCGATACGAGAAGGATCTAACCGTGATGGCAGAAATTCTGGGAACAGAGAGCGTCAAAACAATTGAACTGTTGCGCGCCATAAGAGACGTCTGCGGGGGTGTTACAGCCCTACGTGAAACGGGGCTAAGAAAGTATGAAGTAACTTTGAGGAGCGAAGCTGGGAAAAAAAGGCTGCTTGATGGACTCAAAATCGGCTCGGCGGTGGTGATGGTGAAATCCCTGGCAGTGGACGAACTGGTCGTTTCATTTCTCAACTTACCAGCTTACATCACAGATGGGGAAATTATGGACAAGCTGCATGCGTGGGGTGTAAAGGCAGTTTCCCCGATCAAAAGGAGGATGTGGCCAGGAACGGACGTAGCAGACGGAACACGCTTTCTAAAAGTGAAATTCAACGACCAGGTACAGTCACTTCCCTATTCAGCCAAATTCATAACAGCTACGGGACCAGAATACTTTCGTGTTATCCATAACAATCAGCAAAAAGTCTGCAGGATGTGTCTACAGCCTGGCCACATCGTGAGAGACTGTCCAGACTTTGTGTGCTTTAAATGCAACAAACAGGGGCATTACGCACGTGAATGTGGGGCATGGGATAAGAAATGCACTGACTGTCACAATGCTGAAAATGACTGTACATGCAATGAGGTAAATGAAGAACAGTTTGAGCCAACAGAAAGTGTGATGTCGGCGGATGAGGGTTCCATATTATCAGAGGAGTCACTCAGTGACGAGGTGGAAGAGGTAGAGGAAATGGAAAAAGGTGACAGTCAAGCGTTTCGTGTTGCAGAGCTGCCAGCCCAACACAAGGCTGCCTTAGAGAGAGGTTTAGAAAGAGATGGTGCACTACTGCACGTGAGTGAAGAGACAGCGGCACAGCAGAGAAGCCGAGAGACTGTAACCACAACGAAGGAAAAGGGAAAAAGAATCAATGAGAGAGGAGAAGAGAGCGATGGGGGAGAAAGCCTGCTCGCCTCCAGATGCGCCTCTCCATCATCTGATATAGATATGGAAGTCATAGAAGCGGTCAGAGGGAAGATGAGCAGGGTCAGGAAAAAGGCAAGAGGCAAAAGCAAATGAAGAATATGTGTGTGACTCATCTTCCCTCTGTGTTATCAAAATGAAAATAACATCTAGGAATCTATGCGGTCTCGCCAGACTGAGCCGCCTTAAATACATGTGTGAGCGCATGGAGTGTGATGTGATGTGTGTTCAAGAGTGTAGGTGGAATGAGAGTGTAGTGAATGGGGTTAGAGCTTTTTGGAGAGGAAGTTTCTTTTACTCCCTCTCTGGGAATGGCACGGCAGGAGTGGCTGTGTTTGTAGGTGAGAATGTGTGTGAAAGTGTGAACGTAGTCCATAAAGACACAGCGGGGAGGGTGATTGTATTAGATATTGTGAAAAATAACATAAAATATAGACTGATAAATATATATGGTCCTAATAACGAGAGGGAGAGACGCAATGTTTTTAATGAATGCAAGAAGTGGACAAATAACAACACAATTATAGTGGGAGATTTCAACGTAGCACTGACAAAGATGGACGTGGGGGTAAATAACATTTTCAAAAATGACACAAGCAGGACAACAATGTATGAATGGATGGATGAGTATTGCTTGGTGGATGCGTGGAGGAGTCAGAACCCCAGCACACGAGCCTTCTCCCGGCGCCAAGTTGTGCTGGGACGCTTGAAGCAGACCAGGATCGACCTGTGTTTGCTAGCTGCCGGCCTGGTAAGAACACTCAATGCCTGCTCATACGAGTTCAGTGCAGGGAGCGATCACGCCTCCCTAAAGGTGACTCTGGGAGAGGGTGGCAGACAGAGGAACGGAGGGCTGTGGTGTTTCAACACGGCCCTCCTGGAGGACGCTGTATTTGTTAAAAAGATGCAGTCTCTTCTCTCTGGTTTATCAGATGAAAGCAGGTTTGTAGTAGACATAGTCGAGTGGTGGGAGCGCACCAAGTTGTTAATTAAGCGGCGCTGCATCGCATGGAGCAGAGAGAAGAGGCAGAGAGAGAGTCACAGAGAGACTCAGCTGAGAGACCGTCTGCACAGGGAGCTGGAGCTGCTCGGGGAGGATGCCAGCCGTCCTCTGAGCGTGTATCTCGGGCTGAGAGAGCAGCTGAGAACCATGGAAGAGGACAGGTGCAGGGGAGCAATGATCCGTAGCAAGGCACAACACATGCTTGACGGGGAGCGCTGCACCGCCTTCTTCCTGGGGTTGGAGAAGAAGAGACAGACTCGGGCATATATCACAGAGTTAAAAGATGCAGCGGGACACATACAGACTGACAACATAGAAATTTTGCAAACAGTGCACGACTTCTACACTGATCTATTCACTGCACAGAACACAGAGCAAGAACACATAGATAGGGCAGTGGGAAGCATCAGCTGCTCCCTTAGCCCTGAGGATGCAGCGATGTGTGACGGTGGCATTCTGCCCCGAGAGGTCGCGGCAGCAATAACAGGGCTGAAAAAAGCGAAAAGCCCGGGGGCGGACGGCCTCTCGGCTGAGTTTTTCCAGCGCTTTGCAGAGCAGCTGATTCCGATCCTCTGCAGGCTGTTCTCTGCCATGCAGGAGGAAGACAGGTGCGCAGAGTCCTTTTTGGGAGGTGTGATTACCTTGGTCTTTAAAAACAAAGGTGCCAGGTCGGAGCTGGCAAACTACAGGCCGATCAGTCTGCTCAACGCAGACTACAAAATCCTGGCCCGTGTGCTGGGGGGACGGCTCCGCAGAGTGATTGGTACAATTGTGGGGCCAAACCAAACGTACAGTGTGCCTGGTAGGGACATCACAGACTCAATATTATCCACACGGTGCACGTATGAAAGAGTGATGCAAATGGGAGGGGTGTTTTTAAGCCTGGACCTGGAGAAAGCTTTCGACAGAGTTGAACACCAGTTCTTATTCGCGTGTCTGAGTACGTTTGGTTTCGGTCCCGGTTTTATCGGATGGATGAGACGAATGTACGGGAATGCTTGTAGCAGAGTGAAAGTGAATGGGTTTTTAACCGACCAGGTGCGATTGGGAAGATCTGTGCGGCAGGGGTGTCCTCTGTCATCGATGCTGTATGCATCGGTGGCAGAGCCCCTTGCTGCCCTGATTTTAAATGACACTGACATAGGGGGGATAGTCTCACCAATGGGGAATCATTTCAAGATTGCACAACACGCTGATGATATATCGATCATGATAAAAGACAAAGAAGAATTAAGGAAAGTAATGAAACATGTAGCTTTGTATGAGAAAGCATCAGGAGCGAAATTAAATCTGGCAAAGTCTGTGCTGGCCACAGGGCCGAACACAGACCCAGGGGAAATGGGCAGAATGTTCAAGGCCGCAAATGGAGAAGTGAGGGTGCTTGGAACTCTCATCGGTCCTGACAGGCAGCTCTGCGCTGAGAAAATGTGGAGAGAACAGACGGCATACGTCAGAGACAGGGTAAACCTGTGGAAAATGAGAGGTTTAGGCCTCAGAGGGAAGGCCACAATAATAAATGCAATTCTAATACCTAAACTAGTTTATGTTATGAAAGTCTGCCACATGCCAAAAGACATGCTAGCACAACTACACACACTTTTTACTGATTTTCTGTGGAAGGGGAGGGGTTTTAGGATTGCACGGAGAACTTTGGTGGGAACACGGGAAGAGGGAGGATTGTGGCTGTGTGACTTACATGTCAAAAGATTTTCACTGAGGATGGGCTTATTTAGGACATTTCTAGTGGGTGAAGGTGGACACATATGGAAGGATTATTTTCAGGATTTTATTAATCACAGAGGTGAGTGTAGAGATTTTAATTTATGTTCAAAACTGTTTGCACGAGGAATAAACGCAGGAGATCCACTTTTCAGGGAGATGGGAGAAGCATGGGGCAGAGCGCTGCCCCATCTGTCACTCACACCACAAGGGAAAAAGGATATTTTAAGCCAGCCGGTGTTTGGGAATTTGTTTTTAGGTTCAGCGGGCAATTTGCTGGGAAGTAGGGTGGAGAGTGTAGTCATCTCTAAAGTAGGAGATTTATTGGATGAGCAGGGAGCTTTTTTTGATGTGGGGCTAATAATGGCAAAATTTGAAGCAGTGGGACACAAAGTGAGAAAGGAGAGGGTGAGAAAGGTGGTAGCAGCAGTGAGGGCTGGGTTAATGCAGGAGTGGAAAGAAATCTTAAAGAATGGGGAGGCTGAAGGAGGGGGTTTAGTTTTTAGTTGGGCACAAGACACAGACATCACAATGGAAGACATGACTCCTAAATTCTGGTACAAACATTTCATACACACTGTATTCAAACCTCCGGCAGCTATACCACACTGGACCCGGATGTTTTCAGCAATCTCATTACAACCAACCTGGCTCGATCTTCACCCCTACTTTATTCCAGCAGAACTGTTCAATAGCAACTTCAAAATACGACACAGACGCATCCCGGTCTCCATAATCTTGCATCAAATAGATAAACAACTCTTTTCACGTGTGTGTGCGGTGTGTGGTATATTGGACGAGTGCTTTGAACATTTTTTTTTGGAATGCATGGTGGTAAGGGAATTCAGAGAGTGGCTGAGAGGGGTGTTAGTGGAAAAGTGTGGAATGAGAGACTTAGCAGGGGAGCAATGGGACAGAGTTTGGGTGTTTGGTTTGGAGAGCAAGGGGAGGAGAGGAATTGTAAATAGGGATTTAGTAAACTTTCTGTTATGCACAGCTAGACATGTGGTGTATATAGCTAGAAACTGCGCACTGTATAAAAACAAAAGGGTGAATAGGGTGATTCTTTGTAAGAACATGTTTTGCTGTTACATGAAAGCACTGTTTGCAAGGGATGTTAAAGGGTTTGAAGAGACGTGGTGCGTTTACAATTCATTGTGCAAGGTGGGGGAGAGAGGGAAATTGACTTTCGATTTCGGATGAAAATGTGTTTTTGTTTTGATTTTTTGTTCTCTGCTGGTCAGTACACTTTATTTATTCATTCATTGTATTGAGGGGTCTTTCAGTCTAAATTGTCTTTTGCATTACAAACTTTGTTTTTGCTTTTTGGTTTTTGTTTTTTTGTTCGTATGATTTATGTTGACATTTATCCACAATTAACTGTAGGTGATCGTTGAGTTGTTTTCCTTGTTGTTGGTATGAGCTTGTTATCACATGTTATTTTTTAATGAAGACACACTGTATATAGTTTGCACTTAATGTTCATTTTGTATTTTTGATAATAAAAGACAAAAAAAAAACGTGCCCGATCTCATTAGAATTCGGAAGCCAAGCAAGGTAGGGCCTGGCTAGTACTTGGACGGGAGACCGCCTGGGAATAGCAGGTGCTGTAAGCCTTTTCTGTTATTTTTCAACGCAACATTAGGTGATTCTCCTTTTTAGTAACGCAGATGAGCTTGATGAGGTAACAGTTGTGACTGTAATGACATTCTGACGTGTTGTCGCCTTCAAATGACGTAATGAGGTAACAATTACTCGCTTACGGCCATACCACCTTCAACGTGCCCGATCTCATTCGACCTTGGAAGCCAAGCAAGGTAGGGCCTGGCTAGTACTTGGACGGGAGGCCGCCTGGGAATACCAGGTGCTGTAAGCCTTTTCTTTTCTCTTTAAACGCAACATTAGGTGATTCTCCATCTTGGTTACACATATGTCCTTGATTATCAGATAATTGTGACAGTCTGACATGTAGTCACCTTCAAAAGATATAATGTGGTACAGGTTTGTTGCTTACGGCCATACCACCTTCAACGTGCCCGATCTCATTCGTACTCGGAAGCCAAGCACGGTAGGGCCTGGCTAGTACTTGGACGGGAGACCGTCTGGGAATAGCAGGTGCTGTAAGCCTTTTATGTTATTTTTCAACGCAACATTTGGTGATTCTCCTTTTTGGTAACGCAGATGACCTTGATGAGGTAACAGTCGTGACTGTGATGACATTCTGACGTGTTGTCGCCTTTAAAAGACATATTGAGGTAACAATTTGTCGCTTACGGCCATATCACCTTCAACGTGCCCGATCTCATTCGAACTCGGAAGCCAAGCAAGGTAGGGCCTGCCTAGTACTTGGACGTGAGACCGCCTGGGAATACCAGGTGGTGTAAGCCTTTTCTTTTCTCTTTCAACGCAACATTGGGTGATTCTCCATCTTGGTTACACAGATGACATTGATGAGGTAACAGTCGTGACTGTCATGACATTCTGACGTGTTGTCGCCTTCAAATGACGTAATGAGGTAACAATTTCTCGCTGACCGCCATACCACCTTCAACGTGCCCGATCTCATTTGAACTCGGAAGCCAAGCAAGGTAGGGCCTGGCTAGTACTTGGACGGGAGACCGCCTGGGAATTCCAGGTGCTGTAAGCCTTTTCTTTTCTCTTTCAACGCAACATTGGGTGATTCTCCATCTTGGTTACACATATGTCCTTGATGAGCAGATAATTGTGACATTCTGACGTGTTGTCGCCTTCAAATGACGTAATGAGGTAACAATTTCTCGCGTACGGCCATACCACCTTCAACGTGCCCGATCTCATTCGACCTCGGAAGCCAAGCAAGGTAGGGCCTGGCTAGTACTTGGACGGGAGACCGCCTGGGAATTCCAGGTGCTGTAAGCCTTTTCTTTTCTCTTTCAACGCAACATTGGGTGATTCTCCATCTTGGTTATACATTTGTCATTGATGAGCATATAGTTGTGACAGTCTGACATATAGTCACCTTCAAAAGATATAATGTGGTACAGGTTTGTCGCTTACGGCCATACCACCTTCAACGTGCCTGATCTCATTCAAACTCGGAAGCCAAGGAAAGTAGGGCCTGGCTAGTACTTGGACGGGAGACCGCCTGGGAATACCAGGTGCTGTAAGCCTTTTCTGTTATTTTTCAACGCAACATTTGGTGATTCTCCATATTGGTTACACAGATGACCTTGATGAGGTAACAGTCGTGACTCTGATGACATTCTGACGTGTTGTCGCCTTCAAAAGACATATTGAGGTTACAACTTGTCGCTTACGGCCATACCACCTTCAACGTGCCCGATCT
This sequence comes from Macropodus opercularis, assembly GCA_030770545.1. NCBI lineage: Eukaryota > Metazoa > Chordata > Actinopteri > Anabantiformes > Osphronemidae > Macropodus > Macropodus opercularis. The sequence continues at coordinate 1,844,186 of CM061093.1, forward strand.
CATTCGACCTCGGAAGCCAAGCAAGGTAGGGCCTGGCTAGTACTTGGACGGGAGACCGCCTGGGAATACCAGGTGCTGTAAGCCTTTTCTTTTCTCTTTCAAAGCAACATTGGGTGATTCTCCATCTTGGTTACACAGATGACATTGATGAGGTAACAGTCGTGACTGTCATGACATTCTGACGTGTTGTCGCCTTCAAATGACGTAATGAGGTAACAATTTCTCGCTTACGGCCATACCACCTTCAACGTGCCCGATCTCATTCGACCTCGGAAGCCAAACAAGGTAGGGCCTGACTAGTACTTGGACGGGAGACCGCCTGGGAATACCAGGTGCTGTAAGCCTTTTCTGTTATTTTTAAACGCAACATTGGGTGATTCTCCATCTTGGTTACACAGATGACATTGATGAGGTAACAGTCGTGACTGTCATGACATTCTGACGTGTTGTCGCCTTCAAATGACGTAATGAGGTAACAATTTCTCGCTTACGGCCATTCCACCTACAACGTGCCCGATCTCATTCAACCTCGGAAGCCAAGCAAGGTAGGGCCTGGCTAGTACTTGGACGGGAGACTTCCTAGGAATACCAGGTGCTGTAAGCCTTTTCTGTTATTTTTCAACGCAACATTAGGTGATTCTCCTTTTTGGTAACGCAGATGACCTTGATGAGGTAACAGTCGTGACTGTCATGACAATCTGACGTGTTGTCGCCTTCAAATGACGTAATGAGGTAACAATTTCTCGCTTACGGCCATACCACCTTCAACGTGCCCGATCTCATTCGACCTCGGAAGCCAAGCAAGGTAGGGCCTGGCTAGTACTTGGATGGGAGACCGCCTGGGAATACCAGGTGCTGTAAGCCTTTTCTTTTCTCTTTCAACGCAACATTTGGTGTTTCTCCATATTGGATACACAGATGACCTTGATGAGGTAACAGTCGTGACTGTGATGACATTCTGACGTGTTGTCGCCTTCAAAAGACATATTGAGGTAGCAATTTGTCGCTTACGGCCATACCACCTTCAACATGCCTGATCTCATTCGACCTCGGAAGCCAAGCAAGGTAGGGCCTGGCTAGTACTTGGACGGGAGACTGCCTGGGAATACCAGGTGCTGTAAGCCTTTTCTTTTCTCTTTCAACGCAACATTGGGTGATTCTCCATCTTGGTTACACATATGTCCTTGATGAGCAGATAGTTGTGACAGTCTGACATATAGTCGCCTTCAAAAGATATAATGTGGTACAATTTTGTTGCTTACGGCCATACCACCTTCAACGTGCCCGATCTCATTCGAACTCGGAAGCCAAGCAAGGTAGGGCCTGGCTAGTACTTGGACGGGAGACCGCCTGGGAATACCAGGTGCTGTAAGCCTTTTCTGTTATTTTTCAACGCAACATTTGGTGATTCTCCATATTGGATACACAGATGACATTGATGAGGTAACAGTCGTGACTTTCATGACAATCTGACGTGTTGTCGCCTTCAAATGACGTAATGAGGTAACAATTTCTCGCTTACGGCCATACCACCTTCAACGTGCCCGATCTCATTCGACCTCGGAAGCCAAGCAAGGTAGGGCCTGGCTAGTACTTGGATGGGAGAGCGCCTGGGAATACCAGGTGCTGTAAGCCTTTTCTTTTCTCTTTCAACGCAACATTGGGTGATTCTCCATCTTGGTTACACAGATGACATTGATGAGGTAACAGTCGTGACTGTCAAAACATTCTGACGTGTTGTCGCCTTCAAAAGACATATTGAGGTAACAATTTGTCGCTTACGGCCATACCACCTTCAACGTGCCCGATCTCATTAGAATTCGGAAGCCAAGCAAGGTAGGGCCTGGCTAGTACTTGGACGGGAGACCGCCTGGGAATAGCAGGTGCTGTAAGCCTTTTCTGTTATTTTTCAACGCAACATTAGGTGATTCTCCTTTTTAGTAACGCAGATGAGCTTGATGAGGTAACAGTTGTGACTGTAATGACATTCTGACGTGTTGTCGCCTTCAAATGACGTAATGAGGTAACAATTACTCGCTTACGGCCATACCACCTTCAACGTGCCCGATCTCATTCGACCTTGGAAGCCAAGCAAGGTAGGGCCTGGCTAGTACTTGGACGGGAGACCGCCTGGGAATACCAGGTGCTGTAAGCCTTTTCTTTTCTCTTTAAACGCAACATTAGGTGATTCTCCATCTTGGTTACACATATGTCCTTGATTATCAGATAATTGTGACAGTCTGACATATAGTCACCTTCAAAAGATATAATGTGGTACAGGTTTGTTGCTTACGGCCATACCACCTTCAACGTGCCCGATCTCATTCGTACTCGGAAGCCAAGCACGGTAGGGCCTGGCTAGTACTTGGACGGGAGACCGCCTGGGAATAGCAGGTGCTGTAAGCCTTTTATGTTATTTTTCAACGCAACATTTGGTGATTCTCCTTTTTGGTAACGCAGATGACCTTGATGAGGTAACAGTCGTGACTGTGATGACATTCTGACGTGTTGTCGCCTTTAAAAGACATATTGAGGTAACAATTTGTCGCTTACGGCCATATCACCTTCAACGTGCCCGATCTCATTCGAACTCGGAAGCCAGGCAAGGTAGGGCCTGGCTAGTACTTGGACGGGAGACCGCCTGGGAATACCAGGTGCCGTAAGCCTTTTCTGTTATTTTTCAACGCCAAATTGGGTGATTCTCCTTTTTGGTAACGCAGATGACCTTGATGAGGTAACAGTCGTGACTGTCATGACATTCTGACGTTTTGTCGCCTTCAAATGACGTAATGAGGTAACAATTTCTCGTTTACGGCCATACCACCTTCAACGTGCCCGATCTCATTCGATCTCGGAAGCCAAGCAAGGTAGGGCCTGGCTAGTACTTGGACGGGAGACCGCCTGGGAATACCAGGTGCTGTAAGCCTTTTCTTTTCTCTTTCAACGCAACATTGGGTGATTCTCCATCTTGGTTACACATATGTCCTTGATGAGCAGATAGTTGTGACAGTCTGACATATAGTCGCCTTCAAAAGATATAATGTGGTACAGTTTTGTCGCTTACGGCCATACCACCTTCAACGTGCCCGATCTCATTTGAACTCGGAAGCCAAGCAAGGTAGGACCTGGCTAGTACTTGGACGGGAGACCGCCTGGGAATACCAGGTGCTGTAAGCCTTTTCTTTTCTCTTTCAACGCAACATTGGGTGATTCTCCATCTTGGTTACACAGATGACATTGATGAGGTAACAGCCGTGACTGTCATGACATTCTGACGTATTGTCGCCTTCAAAAGACATATTGAGGTAACAATTTGTCGCTTACGGCCATACCACCTTCAACGTGCCCGATCTCATTCGAACTCGGAAGCCAAGCAAGGTAGGGCCTGGCTAGTACTTGGACGGGAGACCGCCTGGGAATACCAGGTGCTGTAAGCCTTTTCTGTTATTTTTCAACGCAAGATTTGGTGATTCTCCATATTGGTTACACAGATGACATTGATGAGGTAACAGTCGTGACTGTCATGACATTCTGACGTGTTGTCGCCTTCAAATGACGTAATGAGGTAACAATTACTCGCTTACGGCCATACCACCTTCAACGTGCCTGATCTCATTCGACCTCGGAAGCCAAGCAAGGTAGGGCCTGGCTAGTACTTGGACGGGAGACTGCCTGGGAATACCAGGTGCTGTAAGCCTTTTCTGTTATTTTTCAACGCAACATTTGGTGATTCTCCATATTGGATACACAGATGACCTTGATGAGGTAACAGTCGTGACTGTGATGACATTCTGACGTGTTGTCGCCTTCAAAAGACATATTGAGGTAACAACTTGTCGCTTACGGCCATACCACCTTCAACGTGCCCGATCTCATTCGAACTCGGAAGCCAAGCAAGGTAGGGCCTGGCTAGTACTTGGACGGGAGACCGCCTGGGAATACCAGGTGCTGTAAGCCTTTTCTTTTCTCTTTCAACGCAACATTGGGTGATTCTCCATCTTGGTTACACATATGTCCTTGATGAGCAGATAGTTGTGACAGTCTGACATATAGTCACCTTCAAAAGATATAATGTGGTACAGGTTTGTCGCTTACGGCCATACCACCTTCAACGTGCCTGATCTCATTCGAACTCGGAAGCCAAGCAACGTAGGGCCTGGCTAGTACTTGGACGGGAGACCGCCTGGGAATACCAGGTGCTGTAAGCCTTTTCTGTTATTTTTCAACGCAACATTAGGTGATTCTCCTTTTTAGTAACGCAGATGACCTTGATGAGGTAACAGTTGTGACTGTCATGACATTCTGACGTGTTGTCGCCTTCAAATGACGTAATGAGGTAACAATTACTTGCTTACGGCCATACCACCTTCAACGTGCCCGATCTCATTCGACCTCGGAAGCCAAGCAAGGTAGGGCCTGGCTAGTACTTGGACGGGAGACTGCCTGGGAATACCAGGTGCTGTAAGCCTTTTCTGTTATTTTTCAACGCAACATTGGGTGATTCTCCTTTTTGGTAACGCAGATGACCTTGATAAAGTAACAGTCGTGACTGTCATGACATTCTGACGTGTTGTCGCCTTCAAATGACGTAATGAGGTAAGAATTTCTCGCTTACGGCCATACCACCTTCAACGTGCCCGATCTCATTCGACCTCGGAAACCAAGCAAGGTAGGGCCTGGCTAGTACTTGGATGGGAGACCGCCTGGCAATACCAGGTGCTGTAAGCCTTTTCTTTTCTCTTTCAACGCAACATTTGGTGATCTCCTTTTTGGTAACGCAGATGACCTTGATGAGGTAACAGTCGTGACTGTGATGACATTCTGACGTGTTGTCGCCTTCAAAAGACATATTGAGGTAACAATTTGTCGCTTACGGCCATACCACCTTCAACGTGCCTGATCTCATTCGACCTCGGAAGCCAAGCAAGGTAAGGCCTGGCTAGTACTTGGATGGGAGACCGCCTAGGAATACCATGTGCTGTAAGCCTTTTCTGTTATTTTTCAACGCAAGATTTGGTGATTCTCCATATTGGTTACACAGATGACATTGATGAGGTAAAAGTCGTGACTGTCATGACATTCTGACGTGTTGTCGCCTTCAAATGACGTAATGAGGTAACAATTTCTCGCTTACGACCATACCACCTTCAACTTGCCCGATCTCATTCGACCTCGGAAGCCAAGCAAGGTAGGGCCTGGCTAGTACTTGGATGGGAGACCGCCTAGGAATACCAGGTGCTGTAAGCCTTTTCTTTTCTCTTTCAACGCAACATTGGGTGATTCTCCATCTTGGTTACACAGATGACATTGATGAGGTAACAGTCGTGACTGTGATGACATTCTGACGTGTTGTCGCCTTTAAAAGACATATTGAGGTAACAATTTGTCGCTTACGGCCATACCACCTTCAACGTGCCCGATATCATTCGAACTCGGAAGCCAAGCAAGGTAGGGCCTGGCTAGTACTTGGACGGGAGACCGCCTAGGAATACCAGGTGCTCTAAGCCTTTTCTTTTCTCTTTCAACGCAACATTGGGTGATTCTCCATCTTGGTTACACAGATGACATTGATGAGGTAACAGTCGTGACTGTCATGACATTCTGACGTGTTGTCGCCATCAAAAGACATATTGAGGTAACAATTTGTCGCTTACGGCCATACCACCTTCAACATGCCTGATCTCATTCGACCTCGGAAGCGAAGCAAGGTAGGGCCTGGCTAGTACTTGGACGGGAGACCGCCTGGGAATAGCAGGTGCTGTAAGCCTTTTATGTTATTTTTCAACGCAACATTGTGTGATTCTCCTTTTTGGTAACGCAGATGACCTTGATGAGGTAACAGTCGTGACTGTCATGACAGTCTGACGTGTTGTCGCCTTCAAATTACGTAATGAGGTAACAATTTCTCGCTTACGGCCATACCACCTTCAACGTGCCCGATCTCATTCGACCTCGGAAGCCAAGCAAGGTAGGGCCTGGCTAGTACTTGGATGGGAGACCGCCTGGGAATACCAGGTGCTGTAAGCCTTTTCTGTTATTTTTCAACGCAACATTGGGTGATTCTCCATATTGGTTACACAGATGACCTTGATGAGGTAACAGTCGTGACTGTGATGACATTCTGACGTGTTGTCGCCTTCAAAAGACATATTGAGGTAACAACTTGTCGCTTACGGCCATACCACCTTCAACGTGCCCGATCTCATTCGACCTCGGAAGCCAAGCAAGGTAGGGCCTGGCTAGTACTTGGACGGGAGACCGCCTAGGAATACCAGGTGCTGTAAACCTTTTCTTTTCTCTTTCAACGCAACATTGGGTGATTCTCCATCTTGGTTACACATATGTCCTTGATGAGCAGATAGTTGTGACAGTCTGACATATAGTCGCCTTCAAAAGATATAATGTGGTACAATTTTGTTGCTTACGGCCATACCACCTTCAACGTGCCCGATCTCATTCGAACTCGGAAGCCAAGCAAGGTAGGGCCTGGCTAGTACTTGGACGGGAGACCGCCTGGGAATACCAGGTGCTGTAAGCCTTTTCTGTTATTTTTCAACGCAACATTTGGTGATTCTCCATCTTGGTTACACATATGTCCTTGATGAGCAGATAATTGTGACATTCTGACGTGTTGTCGCCTTCAAATGACGTAATGAGGTAACAATTTCTCGCTTACGGCCATACCACCTTCAACCTGCCCGATCTCATTCGACCTCGGAAGCCAAGCAAGGTAGGGCCTGGCTAGTACTTGGACGGGAGACCGCCTGGGAATACCAGGTGCTGTAAGCCTTTTCTGTTATTTTTCAACGCAACATTGGGTGATTCTCCATCTTGGTTACACATATGTCCTTGATGAGCAGATAATTGTGACAGTCTGACATATAGTCACCTTCAAAAGATATAATGTGGTACAGATTTGTCGCTTACGGCCATACCACCTTCAACGTGCCTGATCTCATTCCAACTCGGAACCCAAGCAAGGTAGGGCCTGGCTAGTACTTGGATGGGAGACCGCCTGGGAATTCCAGGTGCTGTAAGCCTTTTCTGTTATTTTTCAACGCAACATTTGGTGATTCTCCATCTTGGTTACACATATGTCCTTGATGAGCAGATAATTGTGACAGTCTGACATATAGTCACCTTCAAAAGATATAATGTGGTACAGGTTTGTCGCTTACGGCCATACCACCTTCAACGTGCCTGATCTCATTCGACCTCGGAAGCCAAGCAAGGTAGGGCCTGGCTAGTACTTGGACGGTAGACCGCCTGGGAATACCAGGTGCTGTAAGCCTTTTCTGTTATTTTTCAACGCAACATTTGGTGATTCTCCATATTGGTTACACAGATGACCTTGATGAGGTAACAGTCGTGACTCTGATGACATTCTGACGTGTTGTCGCCTTCAAAAGACATATTGAGGTTACAACTTGTCGCTTACGGCCATACCACCTTCAACGTGCCCGATCTCATTCGACCTCGGAAGCCAAGCAAGGTAGGGCCTGGCTAGTACTTGGACGGGAGACCGCCTGGGAATACCAGGTGCTGTAAGCCTTTTCTTTTCTCTTTCAATGCAACATTGGGTGATTCTCCATCTTGGTTACACATATGTCATTGATGAGCATATAGTTGTGACAGTCTGACATATAGTCACCTTCAAAAGATATAATGTGGTACAGGTTTGTCGCTTACGGCCATACCACCTTCAACGTGCCCGATCTCATTCGACCTCGGAAGCCAAGCAAGGTAGGGCCTGGCTAGTACTTGGATGGGAGACCGCCTGGGAATACCAGGTGCTGTAAGCCTTTTCTTTTTTCTTTCAACGCAACATTTGGTGTTTCTCCATATTGGATACACAGATGACCTTGATGAGGTAACAGTCGTGACTGTGATGACATTCTGACGTGTTGTCGCCTTTAAAAGACATATTGAGGTAACAACTTGTCGCTTACGGCCATACCACCTTCAACGTGCCCGATCTCATTCGACCTCGGAAGCCAAGCAAGGTAGGGCCTGGCTAGTACTTGGACGGGAGACCGCCTGGGAATACCAGGTGCTGTAAGCCTTTTCTTTTCTCTTTCAACGCAACATTGGGTGATTCTCCATCTTGGTTACACAGATGACATTGATGAGGTAACAGTCGTGACTCTGATGACATTCTGACGTGTTGTCGCCTTCAAATGACGTAATGAGGTAACAATTTCTCTCTTACGGCCATACCACCTTCAACGTGCCCGATCTCATTCAACCTCGGAAGCCAAGCAAGGTAGGGCCTGGCTAGTACTTGGATGGGAGACCGCCTGGGAATACCAGGTGCTGTAAGCCTTTTCTTTTCTCTTTCAACGCAACATTGGGTGATTCTCCATATTGGGTACACAGATAACATTGATGAGGTAACAGTCGTGACTGTCATGACAATCTGACGTGTTGTCGCCTTCAAATGACGTAATGAGGTAACAATTTCTCGCTTACGGCCATACCACCTTCAACGTGCCTGATCTCATTCGACCTCGGAAGCCAAGCAAGGTAGGGCCTGGCTAGTACTTGGACGGGAGACCGCCTGGGAATACCAGGTGCTGTAAGCCTTTTCTTTTCTCTTTCAACGCAACATTGGGTGATTCTCCATCTTGGTTACACAGATGACATTGATGAGGTAACAGTCGTGACTGTGATGAGGTAACAGTCGTGACTGTGATGACATTCTGACGTGTTGTCGCCTTCAAAAGACATATTGAGGTAACAATTAGTCGCTTACGGCCATACCACCTTCAACGTGCCCGATCTCATTCGACCTCGGAAGCCAAGCAAGGTAGGGCCTGGCTAGTACTTGGACGGGAGACTGCCTGGGAATACCAGGTGCTGTAAGCCTTTTCTGTTATTTTTCAACGCAACATTGGGTGATTCTCCTTTTTGGTAACGCAGATGACCTTGATGAAGTAACAGTCGTGACTGTCATGACATTCTGACGTGTTGTCGCCTTCAAATGACGTAATGAGGTAACAATTTGTCGCTTACGGCCATACCACCTTCAACGTGCCCGATCTCATTCGACCTCGGAAGCCAAGCAAGGTAGGGCCTGGCTAGTACTTGGACGGGAGACCGCCTGGGAATACCAGGTGCTGTAAGCCTTTTCTTTTCTCTTTCAACGCAACATTTGGTGATTCTCCTTTTTGGTAACGCAGATGACCTTGATGAGGTAACAGTCATGACTGTGATGACATTCTGACGTGTTGTCGCCTTTAAAAGACATATTGAGGTAACAATTTATCGCTTACGGCCATACCACCTTCAACGTTCCCGATCTCATTCAAACTCGGAAGCCAAGCAAGGTAGGGCCTGGCTAGTACTTGGAAGGGAGACCGCCTAGGAATACCAGGTGCTGTAAGCCTTTTCTGTTATTTCTAAACGCAAGATTTGGTGATTCTCCATATTGGTTACACAGATGACATTGATGAGGTAACAGTCGTTACTGTCATGACATTCTGACGTGTTGTCGCCTTCAAATGACGTAATGAGGTAACAATTACTCGCTTACGGCCATACCACCTTCAACGTGCCCGATCTCATTCAACCTCGGAAGCCAAGCAAGGTAGGGCCTGGCTAGTACTTGGATGGGAGACTGCCTGGGAATACCAGGTGCTGTAAGCCTTTTCTTTTCTCTTTCAACGCAACATTGGGTGATTCTCCATCTTGGTTACACAGATGACATTGATGAAGTAACAGTCGTGACTGTCATGACATTCTGACGTGTTGTCACCTTCAAATGACGAAATGAGGTAACAATTTCTCGCTTACGGCCATACCACCTTCAACGTGCCCGATCTCATTCGAACTCGGAAGCCAAGCAAGGTAGGGCCTGGCTTGTACTTGGACGGGAGACCGCCTGGGAATTCCAGGTGCTGTAAGCCTTTTCTTTTCTCTTTCAACGCAACATTGGGTGATTCTCCATCTTGGTTACACATATGTCCTTGATGAGCAGATAGTAGTGACAGTCTGACATATAGTCGCCTTCAAAAGATATAATGTGGTACAGTTTTGGCGCTTACGGCCATACCACCTTCAACGTGCCCGATCTCATTCGAACTCGAAAGCCAAGCAAGGTAGGGCCTGGCTAGTACTTGGACAGGAGACCGCCTGGGAATAGCAGGTGCTGTAAGCCTTTTCTTTTCTCTTTCAACACAACATTGGGTGATTCTCCATCTTGGTTACACATATGTCCTTGATGAGCAGATAGTTGTGACAGTCTGACATATAGTCGCCTTCAAAAGATATAATGTGGTACAGTTTTGTCGCTTACGGCCATACCACCTTCAACGTGCCCGATCTCATTTGAACTCGGAAGCCAAGCAAGGTAGGGCCTGGCTAGTACTTGGACGGGAGACCGCCTGGGAATACCAGGTGCTGTAAGCCTTTTATTTTCTCTTTCAATGCAACATTGGTTGATTCTCCATCTTGGTTACACATATGTCATTGATGAGCAGATAGTTGTGACAGTCTGACATATAGTCACCTTCAAAAGATATAATGTGGTACCGGTTTGTCGCTTATGGCCATACCACCTTCAACGTGCCCGATCTCATTCGACCTCGGAAGCCAAGCAAGGTAGGGCCTGGCTAGTACTTGGACGGGAGACCGCCTGGGAATACCAGGTGCTATAAGCCTTCTCTTTTCTCTTTCAACGCAACATTGGGTGATTCTCCATCTTGGTTACACAGATGACATTGATGAGGTAACAGTCGTGACTGTGATGAGGTAACAGTCGTGACTGTGATGACATTCTGACGTGTTGTCGCCTTCAAAAGACATATTGAGGTAACAATTAGTCGCTTACGGCCATACCACCTTCAACGTGCCCGATCTCATTCGACCTCGGAAGCCAAGCAAGGTAGGGCCTGGCTAGTACTTGGACGGGAGACTGCCTGGGAATACCAGGTGCTGTAAGCCTTTTCTGTTATTTTTCAACGCAACATTGGGTGATTCTCCTTTTTGGTAACGCAGATGACCTTGATGAAGTAACAGTCGTGACTGTCATGACATTCTGACGTGTTGTCGCCTTCAAATGACGTAATGAGGTAACAATTTGTCGCTTACGGCCATACCACCTTCAACGTGCCCGATCTCATTCGACCTCGGAAGCCAAGCAAGGTAGGGCCTGGCTAGTACTTGGACGGGAGACCGCCTGGGAATACCAGGTGCTGTAAGCCTTTTCTTTTCTCTTTCAACGCAACATTTGGTGATTCTCCTTTTTGGTAACGCAGATGACCTTGATGAGGTAACAGTCATGACTGTGATGACATTCTGACGTGTTGTCGCCTTTAAAAGACATATTGAGGTAACAATTTATCGCTTACGGCCATACCACCTTCAACGTACCCGATCTCATTCAAACTCGGAAGCCAAGCAAGGTAGGGCCTGGCTAGTACTTGGAAGGGAGACCGCCTAGGAATACCAGGTGCTGTAAGCCTTTTCTGTTATTTCTAAACGCAAGATTTGGTGATTCTCCATATTGGTTACACAGATGACATTGATGAGGTAACAGTCGTTACTGTCATGACATTCTGACGTGTTGTCGCCTTCAAATGACGTAATGAGGTAACAATTACTCGCTTACGGCCATACCACCTTCAACGTGCCCGATCTCATTCAACCTCGGAAGCCAAGCAAGGTAGGGCCTGGCTAGTACTTGGATGGGAGACTGCCTGGGAATACCAGGTGCTGTAAGCCTTTTCTTTTCTCTTTCAACGCAACATTGGGTGATTCTCCATCTTGGTTACACAGATGACATTGATGAAGTAACAGTCGTGACTGTCATGACATTCTGACGTGTTGTCACCTTCAAATGACGAAATGAGGTAACAATTTCTCGCTTACGGCCATACCACCTTCAACGTGCCCGATCTCATTCGAACTCGGAAGCCAAGCAAGGTAGGGCCTGGCTTGTACTTGGACGGGAGACCGCCTGGGAATTCCAGGTGCTGTAAGCCTTTTCTTTTCTCTTTCAACGCAACATTGGGTGATTCTCCATCTTGGTTACACATATGTCCTTGATGAGCAGATAGTAGTGACAGTCTGACATATAGTCGCCTTCAAAAGATATAATGTGGTACAGTTTTGGCGCTTACGGCCATACCACCTTCAACGTGCCCGATCTCATTCGAACTCGAAAGCCAAGCAAGGTAGGGCCTGGCTAGTACTTGGACAGGAGACCGCCTGGGAATAGCAGGTGCTGTAAGCCTTTTCTTTTCTCTTTCAACACAACATTGGGTGATTCTCCATCTTGGTTACACATATGTCCTTGATGAGCAGATAGTTGTGACAGTCTGACATATAGTCGCCTTCAAAAGATATAATGTGGTACAGTTTTGTCGCTTACGGCCATACCACCTTCAACGTGCCCGATCTCATTTGAACTCGGAAGCCAAGCAAGGTAGGGCCTGGCTAGTACTTGGACGGGAGACCGCCTGGGAATACCAGGTGCTGTAAGCCTTTTATTTTCTCTTTCAATGCAACATTGGTTGATTCTCCATCTTGGTTACACATATGTCATTGATGAGCAGATAGTTGTGACAGTCTGACATATAGTCACCTTCAAAAGATATAATGTGGTACCGGTTTGTCGCTTATGGCCATACCACCTTCAACGTGCCCGATCTCATTCGACCTCGGAAGCCAAGCAAGGTAGGGCCTGGCTAGTACTTGGACGGGAGACCGCCTGGGAATACCAGGTGCTATAAGCCTTCTCTTTTCTCTTTCAACGCAACATTGGGTGATTCTCCATCTTGGTTACACAGATGACATTGATGAGGTAACAGTCGTGACTGTCATGACATTCTGACGTGTTGTCGCCTTCAAATGACGTAATGAGGTAACAATTTCTCGCTTACGGCCATACCACCTTCAACGTGCCCGATCTCATTCGAACTCGGAAGCCAAGCAAGCTAGGGCCTGGCTAGTACTTGGACGGGAGACCGCCTGGGAATACCAGGTGCTGTAAGCCTTTTCTTTTCTCTTTCAACGCAACATTGGGTGATTCTCCATCTTGGTTACACATATGTCCTTGATGAGCAGATAATTGTGACATTCTGACGTGTTGTCGCCTTCAAATGACGTAATGAGGTAACAATTTCTCGCTTACGGCCATACCACCTTCAACGTGCCCGATCTCATTCGAACTCGGAAGCCAAGCAAGGTAGGTCCTGGCTTGTACTTGGACGGGAGACCGCCTGGGAATTCCAGGTGCTGTAAGCCTTTTCTTTTCTCTTTCAATGGAACATTGGGTGATTCTCCATCTTGGTTACACATATGTCATTGATGAGTAGATAGTTGTGACAGTCTGACATATAGTCACCTTCAAAAGATATAATGTGGTACAGGTTTGTCGCTTATGGCCATACCACTTTCAACGTGCCTGATCTCATTCGAACTCGGAAGCCAAGCAAGGTAGGGCCTGGCTAGTACTTGGATGGGAGACCACCTGGGAATACCAGGTGCTGTAAGCCTTTTCTTTTCTCTTTCAACGCAACATTGGGTGATTCTCCATCTTGGTTACACAGATGACATTGATGAGGTAACAGTCGTGACTGTCATGACATTCTGACGTGTTGTCGCCTTCAAATGACGTAATGAGGTAACAGTTTCTCGCTTACGGCCATACCACCTTCAACGTGCCCCATCTCATTCGACCTCGGAAGCCAATCAAGGTAGGGCCTGGCTAGTACTTGGACGGGAGACCGCCAAGGAATACCAGGTGCTGTAAGCATTTTCTTTTCTCTTTCAGCGCAACATTGGGTGATTCTCCATCTTGGTTACACATATGTCCTTGATGAGCAGATAGTTGTGACAGTCTGACATATAGTCGCCTTCAAAAGATATAATGTGGTACAGTTTTGGCGCTTACGGCCATACCACCTTCAACGTGCCCGATCTCATTCGAACTCGAAAGCCAAGCAAGGTAGGGCCTGGCTAGTACTTGGACGGGAGACCGCCTGGGAATAGCAGTTGCTGTAAGCCTTTTATGTTATTTTTCTACGCAACATTGTGTGATTCTCCTTTTTGGTAACGCAGATGACCTTGATGAAGTAACAGTCGTGACTGTCATGACATTCTGACGTGTTGTCGCCTTCAAATGACGTAATGAGGTAACAGTTTCTCGCTTACGGCCATACCACCTTCAACGTGCCCGATCTCATTCGACCTCGGAAGCCAAGCAAGGTAGGGCCTGGCTAGTACTTGGACGGGAGACTGCCTGGGAATACCAGGTGCTGTAAGCCTTTTCTGTTATTTTTCAACGCAACATTTGGTGATTCTCCATATTGGATACACAGATGACCTTGATGAGGTAACAGTCGTGACTGTCATGACATTCTGACGTGTTGTCGCCTTCAAAAGACATATTGAGGTAACAATTTGTCGCTTACGGCCATACCACCTTCAACATGCCTGATCTCATTCGACCTCGGAAGCCAAGCAAGGTAGGGCCTGGCTAGTACTTGGACGGGAGACCGCCTGGGAATACCAGGTGCTGTAAGCCTTTTCTGTTATTTTTCAACGCAAGATTTGGTGATTCTCCATATTGGTTACACAGATGACATTGATGAGGTAAAAGTCGTGACTGTCATGACATTCTGACGTGTTGTCGCCTTCAAATGACGTAATGAGGTAACAATTTGTCGCTTCTGGCCATACCACCTTCAACGTTGCTCATCTCATTCGACCTCGGAAGCCAAGCAAGGTAGGGCCTGGCTAGTACTTGGATGGGAGACTGCCTGGGAATACCAGGTGCTGTAAGCCATTTCTTTTCTCTTTCAACGCAACATTGGGTGATTCTCCATATTGGTTACACAGATGACATTGATGAGGTAACAGTCGTGACTGTGAAGTCATTCTGACGTGTTCTCGCCTTCAAAAGACATATTAAGGTAACAACTTGTCGCTTGAGGCCATACCACCTTCAACGTGCCCGATCTCATTCGAACTCGGAAGCCAAGCAAGGTAGGGCCTGGCTAGTACTTGGACGGGAGACCGCCTGGGAATTCCAGGTGCTGTAAGCCTTTTCTGTTATTTTTCAACGCAACATTGTGTGATTCTCCTTTTTGGTAACGCAGATGACCTATATGAGGTAACAGTCGTGACTGTCATGACATTCTGACGTGTTGTCGCCTTCAAATGACGTAATGAGGTAACAATTTCTCGCTGACCGCCATACCACCTTCAACATGCCCGATCTCATTTGAACTCGGAAGCCAAGCAAGGTAGGGCCTGGCTAGTACTTGGACGGGAGACCGCCTGGGAATTCCAGGTGCTGTAAGCCTTTTCTTTTCTCTTTCAACGCAAAATTGGGTGATTCTCCATCTTGGTTACACATATGTCCTTGATGAGCAGATAATTGTGACATTCTGACGTGTTGTCGCCTTCAAATGACGTAATGAGGTAACAATTTCTCGCTTACGGCCATACCACCTTCAACGTGCCCGATCTCATTCGACCTCGGAAGCCAAGCAAGGTAGGGCCTGGCTAGTACTTGGATGGGAGACCGCCTGGATATACCAGGTGCTGTAAGCCTTTTCTTTTCTCTTTCAACGCAACATTGGGTGATTCTCCATCTTGGTTACACATATGTCCTTGATGAGCAGATAGTTGTGACAGTCTGACATATAGTCACCTTCAAAAGATATAATGTGGTACAGGTTTGTCGCTTACGGCCATACCACCTTCAACGTGCCTGATCTCATTCGACCTCGGAAGCCAAGCAAGGTAGGGCCTGGCTAGTACTTGGACGGTAGACCGCCTGGGAATACCAGGTGCTGTAAGCCTTTTCTGTTATTTTTCAACGCAACATTGGGTGATTCTCCTTTTTGGTAACGCAGATGACCTTGATGAAGTAACAGTCGTGACTGTCATGACATTCTGACGTGTTGTCACCTTCAAATGACGTAATGAGGTAACAATTTCTCGCTTACGGCCATACCACCTTCAACGTGCCCGATCTCATTCGAACTCGGAAGCCAAGCAAGGTAGGGCCTGGCTAGTACTTGGACGGGAGACCGCCTGGGAATACCAGGTGCTGTAAGCCTTTTCTTTTCTCTTTCAACACAACATTGGGTGATTCTCCATCTTGGTTACACATATGTCCTTGATGAGCAGATAGTTGTGACAGTCTGACATATAGTCGCCTTCAAAAGATATAATGTGGTACAGTTTTGTCGCTTACGGCCATACCACCTTCAACGTGCCCGATCTCATTTGAACTCAGAAGCCAAGCAAGGTAGGGCCTGGCTAGTACTTGGACGGGAGACCGCCTGGGAATACCAGGTGCTGTAAGCCTTTTCTTTTCTCTTTCAACGCAACATTGGGTGATTCTCCATCTTGGTTACACAGATGACATTGATGAGGTAACAGTCGTGACTATCATGACATTCTGACGTGTTGTCGCCTTCAAAAGACATATTGAGGTAACAATTTGTCGCTTACGGCCATTCCACCTTCAACATGCCTGATCTCATTCGACCTCGGAAGCCAAGAACGGTAGGTCCTGGCTAGTACTTGGACGGGAGACCGCCTGGGAATTCCAGGTGCTGTAAGCCTTTTCTTTTCTCTTTCAACGCAACATTGGGTGATTCTCCATCTTGGTTACACATATGTCCTTGATAAGCAGATAGTTGTGACAGTCTGACATATAGTCACCTTCAAAAGATATAATGTGGTACAGGTTTGTCGCTTACGGCCATACCACCTTCAACGTGCCTGATCTCATTCGACCTCGGAAGCCAAGCAAGGTAGGGCCTGGCTAGTACTTGGACGGTAGACCGCCTGGGAATACCAGGTGCTATAAGCCTTTTCTGTTATTTTTCAACGCAACATTGGGTGATTCTCCTTTTTGGTAACGCAGATGACATTGATGAGGTAACAGTCGTGACTGTCATGACATTCTGACGTGTTGTCGCCTTCAAAAGACATATTGAGGTAACAATTTGTCGCTTACGGCCATTCCACCTTCAACATGCCTGATCTCATTCGACCTCGGAAGCCAAGAACGGTAGGTCCTGGCTAGTACTTGGACGGGAGACCGCCTGGGAATTCCAGGTGCTGTAAGCCTTTTCTTTTCTCTTTCAACGCAACATTGGGTGATTCTCCATCTTGGTTACACATATGTCCTTGATAAGCAGATAGTTGTGACAGTCTGACATATAGTCGCCTTCAAAATATATAATGTGGTACAGTTTTGTCGCTTACGGCCATACCACCTTCAACGTGCCCGATCTCATTTGAACTCGGAAGCCAAGCAAGGTAGGGCCTGGCTAGTACTTGGACGGGAGTCTGCCTGGGAATACCAGGTGCTGTAAGCCTTTTCTTTTCTCTTTCAACGCAATATTGGGTGATTCTCCATCTTGGTTACACATATGTCCTTGATGAGCAGATAGTAGTGACAGTCTGACATATAGTCGCCTTCAAAAGATATAATGTGGTACAGGTTTGTCGCTTACGGCCATACCACCTTCAATGTGCCCGATCTCATTCGAACTCGGTAGCCAAGCAAGGTATGGCCTGGCTTGTACTTGGACGGGAGACCGCCTGGGAATTCCAGGTGCTGTAAGCCTTTTCTTTTCTCTTTCAATGCAACATTGGGTGATTCTCCATCTTGGTTAAACATATGTCATTGATGAGTAGATAGTTGTGACAGTCTGACATATAGTCACCTTCAAAAGATATAATGTGTTACAGGTTTGTCGCTTATGGCCATACCACCTTCAACGTGCCTGATCTCATTCGAACTCGGAAGCCAAGCAAGGTAGGGCCTGGCTAGTACTTGGATAGGAGACCACCTGGGAATACCAGGTGCTGTATTCCTTTACTTTTCTCTTTCAACGCAACATTGGGTGATTCTCCATCTTGGTTACACAGATGACATTGATGAGGTAACAGTCGTGACTGTCATGACATTCTGACGTGTTGTTGCCTTCAAATGACGTAATGAGGTAACAATTTCTCGCTTACGGCCATACCACCTTCAACGTGCCCGATCTCATTCGACCTCGGAAGCCAATCAAGGTAGGGCCTGGCTAGTACTTGGACGGGAGACCGCCTGGGAATACCAGGTGCTGTAAGCATTTTCTTTTCTCTTTCAACGCAACATTGGTTGATTCTCCATCTTGGTTACACATATGTCCTTGATGAGCAGATAGTTGTGACAGTCTGACATATAGTCGCCTTCAAAAGACATAATAAGGTAACAATTTCTCGCTTACGGCCATACCACCTTCAACGTGCCCGATCTCATTCGAACTCGGAAGCCAAGTAAGGTAGGGCCTGGCTAGTACTTGGACGGGAGACTGCTTGGGAATACCAGGTGCTGTAAGCCTTTTCTGTTATTTTTCAACGCAACATTGGGTGATTCTCCTTTTTGGTAACGCAGATGACCTTGATGAAGTAACAGTCGTGACTGTCATGACATTCTGACGTGTTGTCGCCTTCAAAAGATATAATGTGGTACAGTTTTGTCGCTTACGGCCATACCACCTACAACGTGCCCGATCTCATTCAACCTCGGAAGCCAAGCAAGGTAGGGACTGGCTAGTACTTGGACGGGAGACCGCCTCGGAATACCAGGTGCTGTAAGCCTTTTATTTTCTCTTTCAATGCAACATTGGGTGATTCTCCATCTTGGTTACACATATGTCCTTGATGAGCAGATAGTTGTGACAGTCTGACATATAGTCGCCTTCAAAAGATATAATGTGGTACAGGTTTGTCGCTTATGGCCATACCACCTTCAACGTGCCCGATCTCATTCGAACTCGGAAGCCAAGCAAGGTAGGGCCTGGCTAGTACTTGGACGGGAGACTGCCTGGGAATACCAGGTGCTGTAAGCCTTTTCTGTTATTTTTCAACGCAACATTAGGTGATTCTCCTTTTTAGTAACGCAGATGACCTTGATGAGGTAACAGTTGTGACTGTCATGACATTCTGACGTGTTGTCGCCTTCAAATGACGTAATGAGGTAACAATTTCTCGCTTACGGCCATACCACCTTCAACGTGCCCGATCTCATTCGACCTCGGAAGCCAACCAAGGTAGGGCCTGGCTAGTACTTGGACGGGAGACCGCCTGGGAATACCAGGTGCTGTAAGCCTTTTCTTTTCTCTTTCAACGCAACATTGGGTGATTCTCCATCTTGGTTACACAGATGACATTGATGAGGTAACAGTCGTGACTGTCATGACATTCTGACGTGTTGTCGCCTTCAAATGACGTAATGAGGTAACAATTTCGCGCTTACGGCCATTCCACCTACAACGTGCCTGATCTCATTCAACCTCGGAAGCCAAGCAAGGTAGGACCTGGCTAGTACTTGGATGGGAGACCGCCTGGGAATACCAGGTGCTGTAAGCCTTTTCTTTTCTCTTTCAACGCAACATTTGGTGATTCTCCATATTGGATACACAGATGACCTTGATGAGGTAACAGTCGTGACTGTGATGACGTTCTGACGTGTTGTCGCCTTCAAAAGACATATTGAGGTAACAACTTGTCGCTTACGGCCATACCACCTTCAACGTGCCCGATCTCATTCGAACTCGGAAGCCAAGCAAGGTAGGGCCTGGCTAGTACTTGGACGGGAGACCGCCTGGGAATACCAGGTGCTGTAAGCCTTTTCTTTTCTCTTTCAACGCAACATTGGGTGATTCTCCATCTTGGTTACACAGATGACATTGATGAGGTAACAGTCGTGACTGTCATGACATTTTGACGTGTTGTCGCCTTCAAATGACGTAATGAGGTAACAATTTCTCGCTTACGGCCATACCACCTTCAACGTGCCCGATCTCATTCGACCTCGGAAGCCAATCAAGGTAGGGCCTGGCTAGTACTTGGAGGGGAGACCGCCTGGGAATACCAGGTGCTGTAAGCCTTTTCTTTTCTCTTTCAACGCAACATTGGGTGATTCTCCATCTTGGTTACACAGATGACATTGATGAGGTAACAGTCGTGACTGTCATGACATTCTGACGTGTTGTCGCCTTCAAAAGACATATTGAGGTAACAATTTGTCGCTTACGGCCATACCACCTTCAACGTGCTTGATCTCATTTGAACTCTGAAGCCAAGCAAGGTAGGGCCTGGCTAGTACTTGGATGGGAGACCGCCTGGGAATACCAGGTGCTGTAAGCCTTTTCTTTTCTCTTTCAACGCAACATTGGGTGATTCTCCATCTTGGTTACACATATGTCCTTGATGAGAAGATAGTTGTGACAGTCTGACATATAGTCGCCTTCAAAAGATATAATGTGGTACAGGTTTGTCGCTTATGGCCATACCACCTTCAACGTGCCCGATCTCATTCGAACTCGGAAGCCAAGCAAGGTAGGGCCTGGCTAGTACTTGGACGGGAGACTGCCTGGGAATACCAGGTGCTGTAAGCCTTTTCTGTTATTTTTCAACGCAACATTAGGTGATTCTCCTTTTTAGTAACGCAGATGACCTTGATGAGGTAACAGTTGTGACTGTCATGACATTCTGATGTGTTGTCGCCTTCAAATGACGTAATGAGGTAACAATTTCTCGCTTACGGCCATACCACCTTCAACGTGCCCGATCTCATTCGACCTCCGAAGCCAATCAAGGTAGGGCCTGGCTAGTACTTGGACGGGAGACCGCCTGGGAATACCAGGTGCTGTAAGCCTTTTCTTTTCTTTTTCAACGCAACATTGGGTGATTCTCCATCTTGGTTACACATATGTCCTTGATGAGCAGATAGTAGTGACAGTCTGACATATAGTCGCCTTCAAAAGATATAATGTGGTACAAGTTTGTCGCTTACGGCCATACCACCTTCAACGTGCCCGATCTCATTCGAACTCGGAAGCCAAGCAAAGTAGGGCCTGGCTAGTACTTGGACGGGTGACCGCCTGGGAATACCAGGTGCTGTAAGCCTCTTCTTTTCTCTTTCAATGAAACATTGGGTGATTCTCCATCTTGGTTACATATATGTCATTGATGAGCAGATAGTTGTGACAGTCTGACATATAGTCACCTTCAAAAGATATAATGTGGTACAGGTTTGTCGCTTACGGCCATACCACCTTCAACGTGCCCGATCTCATTCGAACTCGGAAGCCAAGCAAGGTAGGGCCTGGCTAGTACTTGGACGGGAGACCGCCTGGGAATACCACGTGCTGTAAGCCTTTTCTTTTCTCTTTCAACGCAACATTGGGTGATTCTCCATCTTGGTTACACAGATGACATTGATGAGGTAACAGTCGTGACTGTCATGACATTCTGACGTGTTGTCGCCTTCAAATGACGTAATGAGGTAACAATTTCTCGCTTACGGCCATACCACCTTCAACGTGCCCGATCTCATTCGACCTCGGAAGCCAATCAAGGTAGGGCCTGGCTAGTACTTGGAGGGGAGACCGCCTGGGAATACCAGGTGCTGTAAGCCTTTTCTTTTCTCTTTCAATGCAACATTGGGTGATTCTCCATCTTGGTTACACATATGTCATTGATGAGCATATAGTTGTGACAGTCTGACATATAGTCGCCTTCAAAAGATATAATGTGGTACAGGTTTGTCGCTTATGGCCATACCACCTTCAACGTGCCTGATCTCATTCGAACTCGGAAGCCAAGCAAGGTAGTGCCTGGCTAGTACTTGGACGGGAGACCGCCTCGGAATACCAGGTGCTGTAAGCCTTTTCTTTTCTCTTTCAACGCAACATTGGGTGATTCTCCATCTTGGTTACACAGATGACATTGATGAGGTAACAGTCGTGACTGTCATGACATTCTGACGTGTTGTCGCCTTCAAATGACGTAATGAGGTAACAATTTCTCGCTTACGGCCATACCACCTTCAACGTGCCCGATCTCATTCGACCTCGGAAGCCAAACAAGGTAGGGCCTGACTAGTACTTGGACGGGAGACCGCCTGGGAATACCAGGTGCTGTAAGCCTTTTCTGTTATTTTTCAACGCAACATTGGGTGATTCTCCATCTTGGTTACACATATGTCCTTGATGAGCAGATAGTTGTGACAGTCTGACATATAGTCGCCTTCAAAAGACATAATAAGGTAACAATTTCTCGCTTACGGCCATACCACCTTCAACGTGCCCGATCTCATTCGACCTCGGAAGCCAACCAAGGTAGGGCCTGGCTAGTACTTGGACGGGAGACCGCCTGGGAATACCAGGTGCTGTAAGCCTTTTCTTTTCTCTTTCAACGCAACATTGGGTGATTCTCCATCTTGGTTACACAGATGACATTGATGAGGTAACAGTCGTGACTGTCATGACATTCTGACGTGTTGTCGCCTTCAAATGACGTAATGAGGTAACAATTTCTCGCTTACGGCCATTCCACCTACAACGTGCCCGATCTCATTCAACCTCGGAAGCCAAGCAAGGTAGGGCCTGGCTAGTACTTGGATGGGAGACCGCCTGGGAATACCAGGTGCTGTAAGCCTTTTCTTTTCTCTTTCAACGCAACATTTGGTGATTCTCCATATTGGATACACAGATGACCTTGATGAGGTAACAGTCGTGACTGTGATGACGTTCTGACGTGTTGTCGCCTTCAAAAGACATATTGAGGTAACAACTTGTCGCTTACGGCCATACCACCTTCAACGTGCCCGATCTCATTCGAACTCGGAAGCCAAGCAAGGTAGGGCCTGGCTAGTACTTGGACGGGAGACCGCCTGGGAATACCAGGTGCTGTAAGCCTTTTCTTTTCTCTTTCAACGCAACATTGGGTGATTCTCCATCTTGGTTACACATATGTCCTTGATGAGCAGATAGTTGTGACAGTCTGACATATAGTCACCTTCAAAAGATATAATGTGGTACAGGTTTGTCGCTTACGGCCATACCACCTTCAACGTGCCTGATCTCATTCGAACTCGGAAGCCAAGCAAAGTAGGGCCTGGCTAGTACTTGGACGGGAGACCGCCTGGGAATACCAGGTGCTGTAAGCCTTTTCTGTTATTTTTCAACGCAACATTTGGTGATTCTCCATATTGGTTACACAGATGACCTTGATGAGGTAACAGTCGTGACTGTGATGACATTCTGACGTGTTGTCGCCTTCAAAAGACATATTGAGGTAACAACTAGTCGCTTACGGCCATACCACCTTCAACGTGCCCGATCTCATTCGACCTCGGAAGCCAAGCAAGGTAGGGCCTGGCTAGTACTTGGACGGGAGACCGCCTGGGAATACCAGGTGCTGTAAGCCTTTTCTTTTCTCTTTCAATGCAACATTGGGTGATTCTCCATCTTGGTTACACATATGTCATTGATGAGCAGATAGTTGTGACAGTCTGACATATAGTCACCTTCAAAAGATATAATGTGGTACAGGTTTGTCGCTTATGGCCATACCACCTTCAACGTGCCCGATCTCATTCGAAATCGGAAGCCAAGCAAGGTAGGGCCTGCCTAGTACTTGGACGGGAGACTGCCTGGGAATACCAGGTGCTGTAAGCCTTTTCTGTTATTTTTCAACGCAACATTGGGTGATTCTCCTTTTTGGTAACGCACATGACCTTGATGAAGTAACAGTCGTGACTGTCATGACATTCTGACGTGTTGTCGCCTTCAAATGACGTAATGAGGTAACAATTTGTCGCTTACGGCCATACCACCTTCAACGTGCCCGATCTCATTCGACCTCGGAAGCCAAGCAAGGTAGGGCCTGGCTAGTACTTGGACGGGAGACCGCCTGGGAATACCAGGTGCTGTAAGCCTTTTCTTTTCTCTTTCAACGCAACATTTGGTGATTCTCCTTTTTGGTAACGCAGATGACCTTGATGAGGTAACAGTCATGACTGTGATGACATTCTGACGTGTTGTCGCCTTCAAAAGACATATTGAGGTTACAACTTGTCGCTTACGGCCATACCACCTTCAACGTTTCTGGAAAGGAGAATTCTTTTATTCCCTGTCCAGAACTGGCAAAGCGGGTGTGGCAGTATTTGTGAGAGTGAATGCGTGTGAAAAAGCAGACGTAATCTATAGGGATGTGGCGGGGAGGGTTATTGTAATAGATATGATAATCAATGGCATGAAGTACCGCATAATTAATTTATATGGACCAAACAATGAAGGAGAGAGACGAAGTGTGTTCAACAATTGCAAAAAATGGACGAATGAAAGAACAATTATAGTTGGCGACTTTAATGTGGCTTTAACCAAGATGGATGTGGGAAAGAACAATACATACAAAAATGATAGTAGCAGAACGACTGTGTTTGAGTGGATGGATGAGTATTGCTTGGTGGATGCGTGGCGGAGTCAGAACCCCAGCACACGAGCCTTCTCCCAGCACCAAGTTGTGCTGGGAAGCCTAAAGCAGTCTAGAATCGACCTGTGTTTGCTGGCTGCCGGCCTGGTAAGAACACTTAACAACTGCTCATATGAGTTTTGGTGCAGGGAGCGATCACGCCTCCCTAAAGGTGACTCTGGGAAAGGGTGGCAGGCAGAGGAACGGAGGGCTGTGGTGTTTCAACACGGCCCTCCTGGAGGACGCTGTATTTGTTAAAAAGATGCAGTCTCTTCTCTCTGGTTTATCAGATGAAAGCAGGTTTGTAGTAGATATAGTCGAGTGGTGGGAGCGCACCAAGTTGTTAATTAAGCGGCGCTGCATCGCATGGAGCAGAGAGAAGAGGCAGAGAGAGAGCCACAGAGAGACTCAGCTGAGAGACCGTCTGCACAGGGAGCTGGAGCTGCTCGGGGAGGATGCCAGCCGTCCGCTGAGCGTGTATCTCGGGCTGAGGGAGCAGCTGAGAACCATGGAAGAGGACAGGTGCAGGGGAGCAATGATCCGTAGCAAGGCACAACACATGCTTGACGGGGAGCGCTGCACCGCCTTCTTCCTGGGGTTGGAGAAGAAGAGACAGACTCGGGCATATATCACAGAGTTAAAAGATGCAGCGGGACACATACAGACTGACAACATAGAAATTTTGCAAACAGTACACGACTTCTACACTGATCTATTCACTGCACAGAACACAGAGCAAGAACACATAGATAGGGCAGTGGGAAGCATCAGCTGCTCCCTTAGCCCTGAGGATGCAGCGATGTGTGACGGTGGCATTCTGCCCCGAGAGGTCGCGGCAGCAATAACAGGGCTGAAAAAAGCGAAAAGCCCAGGGGCGGACGGCCTCTCGGCTGAGTTTTTCCAGCGCTTTGCAGAGCAGCTGATTCCGATCCTCTGCAGGCTGTTCTCTGCCATGCAGGAGGAAGACAGGTGCGCAGAGTCCTTTTTGGGAGGTGTGATTACCTTGGTCTTTAAAAACAAAGGTGCCAGGTCGGAGCTGGCAAACTACAGGCCGATCAGTCTGCTCAATGCAGACTACAAAATCCTGGCCCGTGTGCTGGGGGGACGGCTCCGTAGAGTGATTGGTACGATTGTGGGGCCAAACCAAACGTACAGTGTGCCTGGTAGGGACATCACAGACTCAATATTATCCACACGGTGCACGTATGAAAGAGTGATGCAAATGGGAGGGGTGTTTTTAAGCCTGGACCTGGAGAAAGCTTTCGACAGAGTCGAACACCAGTTCTTATTCGCGTGTCTGAGTACGTTTGGTTTCGGTCCCGGTTTTATCGGATGGATGAGACGAATGTACGGGAATGCTTGGAGCAGAGTGAAAGTGAATGGGTTTTTAACCGACCAGGTGCGATTGGGAAGATCTGTGCGGCAGGGGTGTCCTCTGTCATCGATGCTGTATGCATTGGTGGCAGAGCCCCTTGCTGCCCTGATTTTAAATGACACTGACATAGGGGGGATAGTCTCACCAATGGGGAATCATTTCAAGATTGCACAATACGCTGATGATATATCGATCATGATAAAAGACAAAGAAGAATTAAGGAAAGTAATGAAACATGTAGCTTTGTATGAGAAAGCATCAGGAGCGAAATTAAATCTGGCAAAGTCTGTGCTGGCCACAGGGCCGAACACAGACCCAGGGGAAATGGGCAGAATGTTCAAGGCTGCAAATGGAGAAGTGAGGGTGCTTGGAACTCTCATCGGTCCTGACAGGCAGCTCTGCGCTGAGAAAATGTGGAGAGAACAGACGGCATACGTCAGAGACAGGGTAAACCTGTGGAAAATGAGAGGTTTAGGCCTCAGAGGGAAGGCCACAATAATAAATTCAATTCTAATACCTAAACTAGTTTATGTTATGAAAGTCTGCCACATGCCAAAAGACATGCTAGCACAACTACACACACTTTTTACTGATTTTCTGTGGAAGGGGAGGGGTTTTAGGATTGCACGGAGAACTTTGGTGGGAACACGGGAAGAGGGAGGATTGTGGCTGTGTGACTTACATGTCAAAAGATTTTCACTGAGGATGGGCTTATTTAGGACATTTCTAGTGGGTGAAGGTGGACACATATGGAAGGATTATTTTCAGGATTTTATTAATCACAGAGGTGAGTGTAGAGATTTTAATTTATGTTCAAAACTGTTTGCACGAGGAATAAACGCAGGAGATCCACTTTTCAGGGAGATGGGAGAAGCATGGGGCAGAGCGCTGCCCCATCTGTCACTCACACCACAAGGGAAAAAGGATATTTTAAGCCAGCCGGTGTTTGGGAATTTGTTTTTAGGTTCAGCGGGCAATTTGCTGGGAAGTAGGGTGGAGAGTGTAGTCATCTCTAAAGTAGGAGATTTATTGGATGAGCAGGGAGCTTTTTTTGATGTGGGGCTAATAATGGCAAAATTTGAAGCAGTGGGACACAAAGTGAGAAAGGAGAGGGTGAGAAAGGTGGTAGCAGCAGTGAGGGCTGGGTTAATGCAGGAGTGGAAAGAAATCTTAAAGAATGGGGAGGCTGAAGGAGGGGGTTTAGTTTTTAGTTGGGCACAAGACACAGACATCACAATGGAAGACATGACTCCTAAATTCTGGTACAAACATTTCATACACACTGTATTCAAACCTCCGGCAGCTATACCACACTGGACCCGGATGTTTTCAGCAATCTCATTACAACCAACCTGGCTCGATCTTCACCCCTACTTTATTCCAGCAGAACTGTTCAATAGCAACTTCAAAATACGACACAGACGCATCCCGGTCTCCATAATCTTGCATCAAATAGATAAACAACTCTTTTCACGTGTGTGTGCGGTGTGTGGTATATTGGACGAGTGCTTTGAACATTTTTTTTTGGAATGCATGGTGGTAAGGGAATTCAGAGAGTGGCTGAGAGGGGTGTTAGTGGAAAAGTGTGGAATGAGAGACTTAGCAGGGGAGCAATGGGACAGAGTTTGGGTGTTTGGTTTGGAGAGCAAGGGGAGGAGGGGAATTGTAAATAGGGATTTAGTAAACTTTCTGTTATGCACAGCTAGACATGTGGTGTATATAGCTAGAAACTGCGCACTGTATAAAAACAAAAGGGTGAATAGGGTGATTCTTTGTAAGAACATGTTTTGCTGTTACATGAAAGCACTGTTTGCAAGGGATGTTAAAGGGTTTGAAGAGACGTGGTGCGTTTACAATTCATTGTGCAAGGTGGGGGAGAGAGGGAAATTGACTTTTGATTTTGGATAAAAAATGTGTTTTTGGTTTGGGTTTTTTTTGTTCTCTGCTGGTCAGTACACTTTATTTAATTATTCATTGTATTTGAGGGGTCTTTCAATCAAAATTGTCTTTTGCATTACAAACTTTATTTTTGTTTTGTTGTTCGTATGATTTATGTTGACATTTATCCACAATTAACTGTAGGTGATCGTTGAGTTGTTTTCCTTGTTGTTGGTATGAGCTTGTTATCACATGTTATTTTTTAATGAAGACACACTGTATATAGTTTGCACTTAATGTTCATTTTGTATTTTTGATAATAAAAGACAAAAAAAAACGTGCCCGATCTCATTCGACCTCGGAAGCCAAGCAAGGTAGGGCCTGGCTAGTACTTGGACGGGAGACCGCCTGGGAATACCAGGTGCTGTAAGCCTTTTCTTTTCTCTTTCAACGCAACATTTGGTGATTCTCCATATTGGTTACACAGATGACCTTGATGAGGTAACAGTCGTGACTGTGATGACATTCTGACGTGTTGTCGCCTTCAAAAGATATATTGAGGTAACAACTTGTCGCTTACGGCCATACCACCTTCAACGTGCCCGATCTCATTCGACCTCGGAAGCCAAGCAAGGTAGGGCCTGGCTAGTACTTGGACGGGAGACCGCCTGGGAATACCAGGTGCTGTAAGCCTTTTCTTTTCTCTTTCAACGCAACATTGGGTGATTCTCCATCTTGGTTACACATATGTCCTTGATGAGCAGATAGTTGTGACAGTCTGACATATAGTCACCTTCAAAAGATATAATGTGGTACAGGTTTGTCGCTTACGGCCATACCACCTTCAACGTGCCTGATCTCATTCGAACTCGGAAGCCAAGCAAAGTAGGGCCTGGCTAGTACTTGGACGGGAGACCGCCTGGGAATACCAGGTGCTGTAAGCCTTTTCTTTTCTCTTTCAACGCAACATTGGGTGATTCTCCATCTTGGTTACACATATGTCCTTGATGAGCAGATAGTTGTGACAGTCTGACATATAGTCACCTTCAAAAGATATAATGTGGTACAGGTTTGTCGCTTACGGCCATACCACCTTCAACGTGCAAGGTGGGGGAGAGAGGGAAATTGACTTTTGATTTTGGATAAAAAATGTGTTTTTGGTTTGGGTTTTTTTTGTTCTCTGCTGGTCAGTACACTTTATTTAATTATTCATTGTATTTGAGGGGTCTTTCAATCAAAATTGTCTTTTGCATTACAAACTTTATTTTTGTTTTGTTGTTCGTATGATTTATGTTGACATTTATCCACAATTAACTGTAGGTGATCGTTGAGTTGTTTTCCTTGTTGTTGGTATGAGCTTGTTATCACATGTTATTTTTTAATGAAGACACACTGTATATAGTTTGCACTTAATGTTCATTTTGTATTTTTGATAATAAAAGACAAAAAAAAACGTGCCTGATCTCATTCGAACTCGGAAGCCAAGCAAAGTAGGGCCTGGCTAGTACTTGGACGGGAGACCGCCTGGGAATACCAGGTGCTGTAAGCCTTTTCTGTTATTTTTCAACGCAACATTTGGTGATTCTCCATATTGGTTACACAGATGACCTTGATGAGGTAACAGTCGTGACTGTGATGACATTCTGACGTGTTGTCGCCTTCAAAAGACATATTGAGGTAACAACTTGTCGCTTACGGCCATACCACCTTCAACGTGCCCGATCTCATTCGACCTCGGAAGCCAAGCAAGGTAGGGCCTGGCTAGTACTTGGACGGGAGACCGCCTGGGAATACCAGGTGCTGTAAGCCTTTTCTTTTCTCTTTCAACGCAACATTTGGTGATTCTCCTTTTTGGTAACGCAGATGACCTTGATGAGGTAACAGTCATGACTGTGATGACATTCTGACGTGTTGTCGCCTTTAAAAGACATATTGAGGTAACAATTTATCGCTTACGGCCATACCACCTTCAACGTTCCCGATCTCATTCGACCTCGGAAGCCAACCAAGGTAGGGCCTGGCTAGTACTTGGACGGGAGACCGCCTGGGAATACCAGGTGCTGTAAGCCTTTTCTTTTCTCTTTTAACGCAACATTGGGTGATTCTCCATCTTGGTTACAAATATGTCCTTGATGAGCAGATAGTTGTGACAGTCTGACATATAGTCACCTTCAAAAGATATAATGTGGTACAGGTTTGTCGCTTACGGCCATACCACCTTCAACGTGCCTGATCTCATTCAAACTCGGAAGCCAAGCAAAGTAGGGCCTGGCTAGTACTTGGACGGGAGACCGCCTGGGAATACCAGGTGCTGTAAGCCTTTTCTGTTATTTTTCAACGCAACATTTGGTGATTCTCCATATTGGTTACACAGATGACCTTGATGAGGTAACAGTCGTGACTCTGATGACATTCTGACGTGTTGTCGCCTTCAAAAGACATATTGAGGTTACAACTTGTCGCTTACGGCCATACCACCTTCAACGTTCCCGATCTCATTCGAACTCGGAAGCCAAGCAAGGTAGGGCCTGGCTAGTACTTGGATGGGAGACCGCCTAGGAATACCAGGTGCTGTAAGCCTTTTCTTTTCTCTTTCAACGCAACATTGGGTGATTCTCCATCTTGGTTACACAGATGACATTGATGAGGTAACAGTCGTGACTGTCATGACATTCTGACGTGTTGTCGCCTTCAAAAGACATATTGAGGTAACAATTTGTCGCTTACGGCCATACCACCTTCAACATGCCTGATCTCATTCGACCTCGGAAGCCAAGCAAGGTAGGGCCTGGCTAGTACTTGGACGGGAGACCGCCTAGGAATACCAGGTGCTGTAAGCCGTTTCTGTTATTTTTCAACGCAAGATTTGGTGATTCTCCATCTTGGTTACACAGATGACATTGATGAGGTAAAAATCGTGACTGTCATGACATTCTGACGTGTTGTCGCCTTCAAATGACGTAATGAGGTAACAATATGTCGCTTACGGCCATACCACCTTCAACGTGCCCGATCTCATTCGACCTCGGAAGCCAAGCAAGGTAGGGCCTGGCTAGTACTTGGACGGGAGACTGCCTGGGAATACCAGGTGCTGTAAGCCTTTTTTGTTATTTTTCAACGCAACATTTGGTGATTCTCCATATTGGATACACAGATGACCTTGATGAGGTAACAGTCGTGACTGTGATGACATTCTGACGTTTTGTCGCCTTCAAAAGACATATTGAGGTAACAACTTGTCGCTTACGGCCATACCACCTTCAACGTGCCCGATCTCATTCGACCTCGGAAGCCAAGCAAGGTAGGGCCTGGCTAGTACTTGGACGGGAGACCGCCTGGGAATACCAGGTGCTGTAAGCCTTTTCTTTTCTCTTTCAACGCAACATTGGGTGATTCTCCATCTTGGTTACACAGATGACATTGATGAGGTAACAGTCGTGACTGTCATGACATTCTGACGTGTTGTCGCCTTCAAATGACGTAATGAGGTAACAATTTCTCGCTTACGGCCATACCACCTACAACGTGCCCGATGTCATTCAACCTCGGAAGCCAAGCAAGGTAGGGCCTGGCTAGTACTTGGATGGGAGACCGCCTGGGAATACCAGGTGCTGTAAGTTTTTTCTTTTCTCTTTCAACGCAACATTGGGTGATTCTCCATCTTGGTTACACAGATGACATTGATGAGGTAACAGTCGTGACTGTCATGACATTCTGACGTGTTGTCGCCTTCAAAAGACATATTGAGGTAACAATTTGTCGCTTACGGCCATACCACCTTCAACGTGCCCGATCTCATTCGAACTCGGAAGCCAAGCAAGGTAGGGCCTGGCTAGTACTTGGACGGGGGACCAAATTGGAATACCAGGTGCTGTAAGCCTTTTCTGTTATTTTTCAACGCAACATTGGGTGATTCTCCATCTTGGTTACACATATGTCCTTGATGAGCAGATAGTAGTAACAGTCTGACATATAGTCGCCTTCAAAAGACATAATAAGGTAACAATTTCTCGCTTACGGCCATACCACCTTCAACCTGCCCGATCTCATTCGAACTTGGAAGCCAAGCAAGGTAGGGCCTGGCTAGTACTTGGACGGGAGACCGCCTGGGAATACCAGGTGCTGTAAGCCTTTTCTGTTATTTTTCAACGCAACATTTGGTGATTCTCCATATTGGTTACACAGATGACCTTGATGAGGTAACAGTCGTGACTCTGATGACATTCTGACGTGTTGTCGCCTTCAAAAGACATATTGAGGTTACAACTTGTCGCTTACGGCCATACCACCTTCAACGTGCCCGATCTCATTCGACCTCGGAAGCCAAGCAAGGTAGGGCCTGGCTAGTACTTGGACGGGAGACCGCCTGGGAATACCAGGTGCTGTAAGCCTTTTCTTTTCTCTTTCAACGCAACATTTGGTGATTCTCCTTTTTGGTAACGCAGATGACCTTGATGAGGTAACAGTCATGACTGTGATGACATTCTGACGTGTTGTCGCCTTTAAAAGACATATTGAGGTAACAATTTATCGCTTACGGCCATACCACCTTTAACGTTCCCGATCTCATTCGACCTCGGAAGCCAACCAAGGTAGGGCCTGGCTAGTACTTGGACGGGAGACCGCCTGGGAATACCAGGTGCTGTAAGCCTTTTCTTTTCTCTTTCAACGCAACATTGGGTGATTCTCCATCTTGGTTACACATATGTCCTTGATGAGCAGATAGTTGTGACAGTCTGACATATTGTCACCTTCAAAAGATATAATGTGGTACAGGTTTGTCGCTTACGGCCATACCACCTTCAACGTGCCTGATCTCATTCAAACTCGGAAGCCAAGCAAAGTAGGGCCTGGCTAGTACTTGGACGGGAGACCGCCTGGGAATACCAGGTGCTGTAAGCCTTTTCTGTTATTTTTCAACGCAACATTTGGTGATTCTCCATAGTGGTTACACAGATGACCTTGATGAGGTAACAGTCGTGACTCTGATGACATTCTGACGTGTTGTCGCCTTCAAAAGACATATTGAGGTTACAACTTGTCGCTTACGGCCATACCACCTTCAACGTTCCCGATCTCATTCGAACTCGGAAGCCAAGCAAGGTAGGGCCTGGCTAGTACTTGGATGGGAGACCCCCTAGGAATACCAGGTGCTGTAAGCCTTTTCTTTTCTCTTTCAACGCAACATTGGGTGATTCTCCATCTTGGTTACACAGATGACATTGATGAGGTAACAGTCGTGACTGTCATGACATTCTGACGTGTTGTCGCCTTCAAAAGACATATTGAGGTAACAGTTTGTCGCTTACGGCCATACCACCTTCAACATGCCTGATCTCATTCGACCTCGGAAGCCAAGCAAGGTAGGGCCTGGCTAGTACTTGGACGGGAGACCGCCTAGGAATGCCAGGTGCTGTAAGCCTTTTCTGTTATTTTTCAACGCAAGATTTGGTGATTCTCCATATTGGTTACACAGATGACATTGATGAGGTAAAAATCGTGACTGTCATGACATTCTGACGTGTTGTCGCCTTCAAAAGACATATTGAGGTAACAATTTGTCGCTTACGGCCATACCACCTTCAACATGCCTGATCTCATTCGACCTCGGAAGCCAAGCAAGGTAGGGCCTGGCTAGTACTTGGACGGGAGACCGCCTAGGAATACCAGGTGCTGTAAGCCTTTTCTGTTATTTTTCAACGCAAGATTTGGTGATTCTCCATATTGGTTACACAGATGACATTGATGAGGTAAAAATCGTGACTGTCATGACATTCTGACGTGTTGTCGCCTTCAAATGACGTAATGAGGTAACAATATGTCGCTTACGGCCATACCACCTTCAGCTGTGCATGTGCCAATCAGATCGTCAGTACACCTGTGAGCAACCCGACAGAGCGTCTCCACCAAGTTTCTGCTGGTGTGATTTTTTGTTCTTTCTATGGTGTTTTTTCCTATCCTTTGATAGTGATTTTGAGTTTTGTGTGAAGTTGTTTAAACCCCCCGGCGGATTATTCCGTTCGGGGGCGCTTTATGTTGTTTTTTTGCTCTTTTTGTTTTTTCCCCCTCACATTCGAGGGAAGCCACGGCGGACGCCGGCATTTTTCTTTTTGATTTTTCCATGGAGGATCACCGACCTGAGCGTGCAAAGCTTGGCAGAAAGCAGATGCCGGGGCAGAAAGACGCTCGTGACATGAGCAGAGCGGAGATGGAAGGCAAGAGAGGAGGTTTGATGGCAGCGCCCGCAGCGAGCATGGGAGAATCGGGCAAAGGAGTGAGCGGAGGAGTGGGTGCAGCAGAGGCAGGCAGGCGAGCCCAGCCAAAAGCTGCAGCTGCTGGCAAGGAGCAGGAGAAAGAAACGGCAGCGCAGGCGGCAAAGAGACGTGGTGCGCCAGGAACAGGAGCAGAGGAGAGCAGACCGGCTGCAGCGACTGCAGGCGGGAAAACACAGACGCCAGCTACAGCGCTGGAGAATACGAGAAACGGAGCAGTTATCGGAGGAGAGACACCGGCGCAGCGGCCGGAGGAATCGGCGCAGCGGCTGCGGAGACCAACGGGCCCACAGCCTACGATCGGAAACGAAAGCGCAGTGGCCCACAGAAGCACGGCGGGAACATCAAAACAGAGTGCAGGAGACGCAGAGCAACGCTCCAGCAGCACAGCGACTGGAAACGTGAGTGACCGGCGATACGAGAAGGATCTAACCGTGATGGCAGAAATTCTGGGAACAGAGAGCGTCAAAACAATTGAACTGTTGCGCGCCATAAGAGACGTCTGCGGGGGTGTTACAGCCCTACGTGAAACGGGGCTAAGAAAGTATGAAGTAACTTTGAGGAGCGAAGCTGGGAAAAAAAGGCTGCTTGATGGACTCAAAATCGGCTCGGCGGTGGTGATGGTGAAATCCCTGGCAGTGGACGAACTGGTCGTTTCATTTCTCAACTTACCAGCTTACATCACAGATGGGGAAATTATGGACAAGCTGCATGCGTGGGGTGTAAAGGCAGTTTCCCCGATCAAAAGGAGGATGTGGCCAGGAACGGACGTAGCAGACGGAACACGCTTTTTAAAAGTGAAATTCAACGATCAGGTACAGTCACTTCCATATTCGGCCAAATTCATAACAGCTACGGGACCAGAATACTTTCGTGTTATCCATAACAATCAGCAAAAAGTCTGCAGGATGTGTCTACAGCCTGGCCACATCGTGAGAGACTGTCCAGACTTTGTGTGCTTTAAATGCAACAAGCAGGGGCATTACGCACGTGAATGTGGGGCATGGGATAAGAAATGCACTGGCTGTCACAATGCTGAAAATGACTGTACATGCAATGAGGTAAATGAAGAACAGTTTGAGGCAACAGAAAGTGTGATGTCGGCGGATGAGGGTTCCATATTGTCAGAGGAGTCACTCAGTGACGAGGTGGAAGAGGTAGAGGAAATGGAAAAAGGTGACAGTCAAGCGTTTCGTGTTGCAGAGCTGCCAGCCCAACACAAGGCTGCCTTAGAGAGAGGTTTAGAAAGAGATGGTGCACTACTGCACGTGAGTGAAGAGACAGCGGCACAGCAGAGAAGCCGAGAGACTGTAACCACAACGAAGGAAAAGGGAAAAAGAATCAATGAGAGAGGAGAAGAGAGCGATGGGGGAGAAAGCCTGCTCGCCTCCAGATGCGCCTCTCCATCATCTGATATAGATATGGAAGTCATAGAAGCGGTCAGAGGGAAGATGAGCAGGGTCAGGAAAAAGGCAAGAGGCAAAAGCAAATGAAGAATATGTGTGTGACTCATCTTCCCTCTGTGTCATCAAAATGAAAATAATATCCAGAAATCTATGCGGTCTCGCCAGACTGAGCCGCCTTAAATACATGTGTGAGTGCATGGAGTGTGATGTGATGTGTGTTCAAGAGTGTAGGTGGAATGAGAGTGTAGTGAATGGGGTCAGGTCATTTTGGAGAGGAAGTTTCTTCTATTCCCTCTCCGATAATGGCACAGCAGGAGTGGCTGTATTTGTTGGTATGAATGCATGTGAAAGTGTTAACTTAATACATAAAGACACAGCGGGGAGGGTGATCATATTAGATATTGTGAAAAATAACATAAAATACAGATTAATTAATTTATATGGACCTAATAATGAGAGGGAGAGACGCAATATTTTTAACGAATGCAAAAAATGGACAAATAACAACACAATAATAGTGGGAGATTTTAATGTAGTGCTGACAAAAATGGATGTGGGGGTAAATAACATTTTCAAAAATGACACAAGCAGGACAACAATGTATGAATGGATGGATGAGTATTGCTTGGTGGATGCGTGGAGGAGTCAGAACCCCAGCACACGAGCCTTCTCCCGGCGCCAAGTTGTGCTGGGACGTCTGAAGCAGACCAGGATCGACCTGTGTTTGCTAGCTGCCGGCCTGGTAAGAACACTCAATGCCTGCTCATACGAGTTCAGTGCAGGGAGCGATCACGCCTCCCTAAAGGTGACTCTGGGAGAGGGTGGCAGACAGAGGAACGGAGGGCTGTGGTGTTTCAACACGGCCCTCCTGGAGGACGCTGTATTTGTTAAAAAGATGCAGTCTCTTCTCTCTGGTTTATCAGATGAAAGCAGGTTTGTAGTAGATATAGTCGAGTGGTGGGAGCGCACCAAGTTGTTAATTAAGCGGCGCTGCATCGCATGGAGCAGAGAGAAGAGGCAGAGAGAGAACCACAGAGAGACTCAGCTGAGAGACCGTCTCCACAGAGAGCTGGAGCTGCTCGGGGAGGATGCCAGCCGTCCGCTGAGCGTGTATCTCGGGCTGAGGGAGCAGCTGAGAACCATGGAAGAGGACAGGTGCAGGGGAGCAATGATCCGTAGCAGGGCACAACACATGCTTGACGGGGAGCGCTGCACCGCCTTCTTCCTGGGGTTGGAGAAGAAGAGACAGACTCGGGCATATATCACAGAGTTAAAAGATGCAGCGGGACACATACAGACTGACAACATAGAAATTTTGCAAACAGTGCACGACTTCTACACTGATCTATTCACTGCACAGAACACAGAGCAAGAACACATAGATAGGGCAGTGGGAAGCATCAGCTGCTCCCTCAGCCCTGAGGATGCAGCGATGTGTGACGGTGGCATTCTGCCCCGAGAGGTTGCAGCGGCCATAGCGGGTCTGAAGAGAGCAAAGAGCCCGGGGGCGGACGGTCTCTCGGCTGAGTTTTTCCAGCGTTTTGCAGAGCAGCTGATTCCGATCCTCTGCAGGCTGTTCTCTGCCATGCAGGAGGAAGACAGGTGCGCAGAGTCCTTTTTGGGAGGTGTGATTACCTTGGTCTTTAAAAACAAAGGTGCCAGGTCGGAGCTGGCAAACTACAGGCCGATCAGTCTGCTCAATGCAGACTACAAAATCCTGGCCCGTGTGCTGGGGGGACGGCTCCGCAGAGTGATTGGTACGATTGTGGGGCCAAACCAAACGTACAGTGTGCCTGGTAGGGACATCGCAGATTCAATTTTATCCATACGATGCACGTATGAAAGGGTGATGCGAATGGGAGGGGTGTTTTTAAGCCTTGATCTCGAGAAAGCTTTCGACAGAGTCGAACACAAATTCTTATTCGCGTGTCTGAGTACGTTTGGTTTCGGCCCAGGTTTTATCGGATGGATGAGACGAATGTACGGGAATGCTTGGAGCAGAGTGAAAGTAAATGGATTTTTAACCGACCAGGTGCGACTGGAGAGGTCTGTGCGGCAAGGGTGTCCTCTGTCATCGATGCTTTATGCATTGGTGGCAGAGCCCCTTGCTGCATTGATTCTAAATGACACTGAAATAGGGGGGATAGCCTCGCCAATGGGGAATTGTTTTAAAGTGGCACAATACGCTGATGATGTCTCCATAATGATAGCAGACAGGGAGGAACTAAAGAAGGTAATGGAACATGTGAGGTTATATGAGAAAGCGTCTGGTGCAAAGGTGAACCTGTCTAAGTCTGTGCTGGCCACAGGGCCAAACACGGACCCGGGGGAGGTGGGCAGATTATTCAGGCCCGCAGATGAGGTGAGAGTGCTCGGCACCCTCATAGGACCTGACAGGCAGGTCTGCACCCAGAAAATGTGGGATCAGCAGATCAGCCAAATTCAGGCCAGATTAAACCTG
This sequence comes from Macropodus opercularis, assembly GCA_030770545.1. NCBI lineage: Eukaryota > Metazoa > Chordata > Actinopteri > Anabantiformes > Osphronemidae > Macropodus > Macropodus opercularis. Next base: position 1,881,857 of record CM061093.1, read on the forward strand.
TGGAAGATGAGAGGTCTAGGCCTCAAAGGGAAGGTCACAATAATTAATGCTATCCTAATTCCAAAATTGATATATATAATGAAGGTCTGCCACATGCCAGGTGATGTGTTGGCACGACTCCACCTTATATTCACAGATTTTCTATGGAAAGGTAGGGCATTTAGAATGGCACGGAAGACTTTAGTTGGAGCACGGGGGGAAGGTGGTCTAGATTTATGTGATCTGCTGGTGAAAAAATTCTCACTTAGAATGAGCTTGGTAAGGGAGTTTTTAGCCGGTGAGGGAGGACACGTTTGGAAAGATTATTTTCAGGATTTTGTAAACAGCAGGGGAAGGTGTGGTGAATTCAACCTGTGTTCCAAATTGTTTGCACGAGGCATTGTAGAGGGAGATCTTTTATTCCGGGAGATGGGAGAGGCGTGGGGCAGAGCTCTACCACACTTGGCATTCACCCCGCAGGGGAGGAGGGATGTTCTGGAGCAACCTGTATTTGGCAACGTGTTCCTAGGTGCAGCAGAGCGCTTGTTGGGAAACAGGGTGGAAAGAGAGGTCATTACGAAAGTGCGGGATTTATTGAATGAGGATGGGGTTCTAGACACGAACACACTAATGGCCAAATTTGCTATGTTGGGGTACAGAGTGAGAAAAGATAGAGTCAGAAAAGTGTTGAAAGCAGTGAGTGAGGGGCTGAAGGATGAATGGAAACACATCTTAGAACACGGGGAGAATGGGGAAGGGGGGGTCACTTTCAGCTGGGCAGACGATGAAGACATCTCAATAGACGACATGGTTCCAAAATTTTGGTACAGGAAATTCATACACACAGTATTCAAACCCCCAGCAGCATTGCCCCATTGGTCTTGTCTCTTCTCCACCATCTCATTACAACCCACCTGGACAGATCTTCACACTTACCATATCCCAGCTGAGGTGTTCAATAGCAACTTCAAAATTAGGCATAGGCGCATTCCGGTCTCAATAATACTACATCAAATAGACAAACAGCAGTTTTCACGTGTGTGTGCAGTGTGTGGAGTGCAGGATGAATCGTTTGAGCATTTTTTGTTAGAATGTGAAATGGTGAAAGTGTTCAGAATGTGGCTGAGGAGTGTGCTAGAGGAAAAATGTGGAATGTATGAGATGCTGAGAGAAAGGTGGGATTGGGTGTGGGTTTTTGGGCTGGAGAGTAGGAGCAGGGAGGGACCTGTCAATAGTGATTTAGTCAACTTTCTACTTTGCACTGCAAGACATGTGGTTTACACAACAAGAAACTGTGCACTGTATAGAAGTCAAAGAGTTAACAGGGTGCTTTTTTTCAAGAATCTTTTTAAATGTTATATGAGAGCACTGTTTTCACGAGAGGGAGGAGGCTTCAAGAATAAATGGTGCAGCAACAACACTTTGTGCACGGTGACAGACGAGGGAAAAATAGTAATTGATTTTGAGTAAAATTGCTCCCATTATGTTTTGGAGGAAAGGATGTTTTGTTTTGTTTTGTTTTATCTTTGGTTTTGTAAATTGCTATATTAGTTTTAGTCGCACAAATGTATGCTCTGTTCATTCCTTATCGTAGAATTCAGCTACGTCACATCTAAACTGGTTGTTTGATACATATTTTGTTTTGTTTTCATGTGATTACTTATTTTATTTACTTATTCTTTTTTTTCTCTTGTTCTAATGAATACCAAAATGACACACATAATACACATTTATCTGTAAAAAGCTTTTATTGTTGCATCCTTTAAATGTTTATTCTGTTAAATATGTATTTTTGATAATAAAAGACAAAAAAAAAAAAAACGTGCCCGATCTCATTCGACCTCGGAAGCCAAGCAAGGTAGGGCCTGGCTAGTACTTGGATGGGAGACTGCCTGGGAATACCAGGTGCTGTAAGCCTTTTCTTTTCTCTTTCAACGCAACATTGGGTGATTCTCCATATTGGTTACACAGATGACATTGATGAGGTAACAGTCGTGACTGTCATGACAATCTGACGTGTTGTCGCCTTCAAATGACGTAATGAGGTAACAATTTCTCGCTTACGGCCATACCACCTTCAACGTGCCCGATCTCATTCGACCTCGGAAGCCAAGCAAGGTAGGGCCTGGCTAGTACTTGGATGGGAGACCGCCTGGGAATACCAGGTGCTGTAAGCCTTTTCTTTTCTCTTTCAACGCAACATTGGGTGATTCTCCATCTTGGTTACACAGATGACATTGATGAGGTAACAGTCGTGACTGTCATGACATTCTGACGTGTTGTCGCCTTCAAAAGACATATTGAGGTAGCAATTTGTCGCTTACGGCCATACCACCTTCAACGTGCCCGATCTCATTCGACCTCGGAAGCCAAGCAAGGTAGGGCCTGGCTAGTACTTGGACGGGAGACCGCCTGGGAATACCAGGTGTTGTAAGCCCTTTCTTTTCTCTTTCAACGCAACATTGGGTGATTCTCCATCTTGGTTACACATATGTCATTGATGAGCAGATAGTTGTGACAGTCTGACATATAGTCACCTTCAAAAGATATAATGTGGTACAGGTTTGTCGCTTACGGCCATACCACCTTCAACGTGCCTGATCTCATTCGAACTCGGAAGCCAAGCAAAGTAGGGCCTGGCTAGTACTTGGACGGGAGACCGCCTGGGAATACCAGGTGCTGTAAGCCTTTTCTGTTATTTTTCAACGCAACATTTGGTGATTCTCCATATTGGTTACACAGATGACCTTGATGAGGTAACAGTCGTGACTGTGATGACATTCTGACGTGTTGTCGCCTTCAAAAGACATATTGAGGTAACAACTTGTCGCTTACGGCCATACCACCTTCAACGTGCCCGATCTCATTCGACCTCGGAAGCCAAGCAAGGTAGGGCCTGGCTAGTACTTGGACGGGAGACCGCCTGGGAATACCAGGTGCTGTAAGCCTTTTCTTTTCTCTTTCAACGCAACATTTGGTGATTCTCCATATTGGTTACACAGATGACCTTGATGAGGTAACAGTCGTGACTGTGATGACATTCTGACGTTTTGTCGCCTTCAAAAGACATATTGAGGTAACAACTTGTCGCTTACGGCCATACCACCTTCAACGACGCATGCGCAATCAGAGAAGTGGTAGCAGCTGTGAGCATTTCCTGTGTTCAGCCAGGGTTTCTTGCTGGCAAGCTTTTCTTTGTTCATGGTGTTTTTGTGCTATCCTTTGATAGTGATTTTGTTTTCTACGTATTTTTTTCCCCCCGGCGGATCTGTCCGTTCGGGGGCGCTTTTTGTTACTTTTTTTTTGCGAGGGAAGCCACGGCGAACGGCGGCATTTTTCTGTTTGATTTTTCAATGGAGAACCGCCAGCCTGAGAGAGCAAAGCTTGGTAGGAAGCAGATGGAGGGGCAGAACGGTGTTCGCAACATGAGCCAAGTTGAGGCAGAAGGGAGAAGCAAAGCAGGGACTGCAGCGCCTGAAGCAAGTGTGCGACGACCGACCAAAGGAGCGAATGACAGAGGTGGTGCAGCGGAGGACAGCGGACAAGCCCGACCCAAACCTGCAGCCTCAGACAGGAAAGCCCACCTTACGGCTGCAGCGGCGGAGAATGGCAGGAGTGGTGAGGGAAGCGGTGAAGCGACATCGTTGAAGCCACAGGAGGAAGCACAGCAGCAGTTCATGGGAGCGACGGGCATACAGCCTAGGGCAGCGGATGACAGCACAGCGGACCGTGGCAGCGCAGCGGGACCATCGGAGCAGAACGGGGGCAACGCAGGACGACGCTCCAGCAACGCAGCAGTGGAAAATACTAACGTCAAAAGATATGACAAGGAGCTGACTGTGATGACAGAAATCTTGGGCACGGATAATGTAACAACCATTGAACTGCTAAGAGCTATACGGGATGTGTGCGGCGGAGTCGTTGCCCTGCGAGAAACAGGGCTGCGCAAGTATGAAGTGACACTCAGGAGTGAAGTTGGGAAGAGGAGACTGCTGGACGGTCTAAAAATCGGCTCCACCGTGGTGATGGCCAAGTCTTTGGCCGTTGACGAGTTGGTGGTTTCCTTCTTAAATTTGCCAGCTTATATAACAGACGAAGACATCATGGACAAACTTCATACATGGGGAGTACGGGCAGTCTCCCCAATCAAACGGCGCATGTGGCCGGGAACGGACGTGGCAGACGGCACGAGATTCATGAAGGTAAAATTCACAGATCAAGTTCAATCACTGCCCTATTCAGCCAAATTTATGACTGCAACTGGGCCTGAGTACTTCAGGGTAATCCATAACAACCAACAAAAGGTTTGCAGAATGTGCTTGCAGCCCGGCCACATTGTCAGAGACTGTCCGGACTTTGTGTGCTTCAAGTGCAACAAGCAGGGTCACTATGCACGAGAGTGTGGGGCATGGGGAAAAAGATGTATCGAATGTCACAATACCGATACAAACTGTGTGTGTGTGGGTGTGCATGAGGAGCAGGCTGTCGCATCTGTGCAGGGGGCGAGATTGGTGTCGGATGATGAGAGCCTGCCAGAATCTGATTTATCATGGAGTGGAGAGGAGGGGGAACAGGGGGAAATGAATCACAGAAGTGAGATGGTGACTGCTATTGAGCAAGTAGCCCAGCGAAACGAAGGGAGAATTGATTCGAGTGTGGCTGGTGGAACGGTGCTTATGGGCAGTGAGAAGATTGTGCCTGCAATCGCACCGCCTTGTAAGAGAGAGGGGGGAAAAAGAGTGAATGCTTCAGGAGCAGCCAGAGAGAAGACAGAGAGTCTGTCTGCCTCCGGATACACCTCTCCCACTTCTGACGTGGATATGGAGGAGGTGGAGGCAATCAGAGGGAAGATGAGCAGGAGTAGGAAGAAAGCAAGAGGCAAGAGCAAATGAAGAATGTGTGGATACTGCGTCCCCCCCCCCCCCCCCATAAATGAAAATAACATCCAGAAACTTATGCGGACTTGCCAGGTTGAGCCGTATTAAAGACATATGCGACCGAATGGAGTGTGATGTGCTGTGCGTACAGGAGTGCAGGTGGAGTGAGAATGTAGTGAGTGGAATACGATCATTCTGGAAAGGAGAATTCTTTTATTCCCTGTCCAGAACTGGCAAAGCGGGTGTGGCAGTATTTGTGAGAGTGAATGCGTGTGAAAAAGCAGACGTAATCTATAGGGATGTGGCGGGGAGGGTTATTGTAATAGATATGATAATCAATGGCATGAAGTACCGCATAATTAATTTATATGGACCAAACAATGAAGGAGAGAGACGAAGTGTGTTCAACAATTGCAAAAAATGGACGAATGAAAGAACAATTATAGTTGGCGACTTTAATGTGGCTTTAACCAAGATGGATGTGGGAAAGAACAATACATACAAAAATGATAGTAGCAGAACGACTGTGTTTGAGTGGATGGATGAGTATTGCTTGGTGGATGCGTGGCGGAGTCAGAACCCCAGCACACGAGCCTTCTCCCAGCACCAAGTTGTGCTGGGAAGCCTAAAGCAGTCTAGAATCGACCTGTGTTTGCTGGCTGCCGGCCTGGTAAGAACACTTAACAACTGCTCATATGAGTTTTGGTGCAGGGAGCGATCACGCCTCCCTAAAGGTGACTCTGGGAAAGGGTGGCAGGCAGAGGAACGGAGGGCTGTGGTGTTTCAACACGGCCCTCCTGGAGGACGCTGTATTTGTTAAAAAGATGCAGTCTCTTCTCTCTGGTTTATCAGATGAAAGCAGGTTTGTAGTAGATATAGTCGAGTGGTGGGAGCGCACCAAGTTGTTAATTAAGCGGCGCTGCATCGCATGGAGCAGAGAGAAGAGGCAGAGAGAGAGCCACAGAGAGACTCAGCTGAGAGACCGTCTGCACAGGGAGCTGGAGCTGCTCGGGGAGGATGCCAGCCGTCCGCTGAGCGTGTATCTCGGGCTGAGGGAGCAGCTGAGAACCATGGAAGAGGACAGGTGCAGGGGAGCAATGATCCGTAGCAAGGCACAACACATGCTTGACGGGGAGCGCTGCACCGCCTTCTTCCTGGGGTTGGAGAAGAAGAGACAGACTCGGGCATATATCACAGAGTTAAAAGATGCAGCGGGACACATACAGACTGACAACATAGAAATTTTGCAAACAGTACACGACTTCTACACTGATCTATTCACTGCACAGAACACAGAGCAAGAACACATAGATAGGGCAGTGGGAAGCATCAGCTGCTCCCTTAGCCCTGAGGATGCAGCGATGTGTGACGGTGGCATTCTGCCCCGAGAGGTCGCGGCAGCAATAACAGGGCTGAAAAAAGCGAAAAGCCCAGGGGCGGACGGCCTCTCGGCTGAGTTTTTCCAGCGCTTTGCAGAGCAGCTGATTCCGATCCTCTGCAGGCTGTTCTCTGCCATGCAGGAGGAAGACAGGTGCGCAGAGTCCTTTTTGGGAGGTGTGATTACCTTGGTCTTTAAAAACAAAGGTGCCAGGTCGGAGCTGGCAAACTACAGGCCGATCAGTCTGCTCAATGCAGACTACAAAATCCTGGCCCGTGTGCTGGGGGGACGGCTCCGTAGAGTGATTGGTACGATTGTGGGGCCAAACCAAACGTACAGTGTGCCTGGTAGGGACATCACAGACTCAATATTATCCACACGGTGCACGTATGAAAGAGTGATGCAAATGGGAGGGGTGTTTTTAAGCCTGGACCTGGAGAAAGCTTTCGACAGAGTCGAACACCAGTTCTTATTCGCGTGTCTGAGTACGTTTGGTTTCGGTCCCGGTTTTATCGGATGGATGAGACGAATGTACGGGAATGCTTGGAGCAGAGTGAAAGTGAATGGGTTTTTAACCGACCAGGTGCGATTGGGAAGATCTGTGCGGCAGGGGTGTCCTCTGTCATCGATGCTGTATGCATTGGTGGCAGAGCCCCTTGCTGCCCTGATTTTAAATGACACTGACATAGGGGGGATAGTCTCACCAATGGGGAATCATTTCAAGATTGCACAATACGCTGATGATATATCGATCATGATAAAAGACAAAGAAGAATTAAGGAAAGTAATGAAACATGTAGCTTTGTATGAGAAAGCATCAGGAGCGAAATTAAATCTGGCAAAGTCTGTGCTGGCCACAGGGCCGAACACAGACCCAGGGGAAATGGGCAGAATGTTCAAGGCTGCAAATGGAGAAGTGAGGGTGCTTGGAACTCTCATCGGTCCTGACAGGCAGCTCTGCGCTGAGAAAATGTGGAGAGAACAGACGGCATACGTCAGAGACAGGGTAAACCTGTGGAAAATGAGAGGTTTAGGCCTCAGAGGGAAGGCCACAATAATAAATTCAATTCTAATACCTAAACTAGTTTATGTTATGAAAGTCTGCCACATGCCAAAAGACATGCTAGCACAACTACACACACTTTTTACTGATTTTCTGTGGAAGGGGAGGGGTTTTAGGATTGCACGGAGAACTTTGGTGGGAACACGGGAAGAGGGAGGATTGTGGCTGTGTGACTTACATGTCAAAAGATTTTCACTGAGGATGGGCTTATTTAGGACATTTCTAGTGGGTGAAGGTGGACACATATGGAAGGATTATTTTCAGGATTTTATTAATCACACAGGTGAGTGTAGAGATTTTAATTTATGTTCAAAACTGTTTGCACGAGGAATAAACGCAGGAGATCCACTTTTCAGGGAGATGGGAGAAGCATGGGGCAGAGCGCTGCCCCATCTGTCACTCACACCACAAGGGAAAAAGGATATTTTAAGCCAGCCGGTGTTTGGGAATTTGTTTTTAGGTTCAGCGGGCAATTTGCTGGGAAGTAGGGTGGAGAGTGTAGTCATCTCTAAAGTAGGAGATTTATTGGATGAGCAGGGAGCTTTTTTTGATGTGGGGCTAATAATGGCAAAATTTGAAGCAGTGGGACACAAAGTGAGAAAGGAGAGGGTGAGAAAGGTGGTAGCAGCAGTGAGGGCTGGGTTAATGCAGGAGTGGAAAGAAATCTTAAAGAATGGGGAGGCTGAAGGAGGGGGTTTAGTTTTTAGTTGGGCACAAGACACAGACATCACAATGGAAGACATGACTCCTAAATTCTGGTACAAACATTTCATACACACTGTATTCAAACCTCCGGCAGCTATACCACACTGGACCCGGATGTTTTCAGCAATCTCATTACAACCAACCTGGCTCGATCTTCACCCCTACTTTATTCCAGCAGAACTGTTCAATAGCAACTTCAAAATACGACACAGACGCATCCCGGTCTCCATAATCTTGCATCAAATAGATAAACAACTCTTTTCACGTGTGTGTGCGGTGTGTGGTATATTGGACGAGTGCTTTGAACATTTTTTTTTGGAATGCATGGTGGTAAGGGAATTCAGAGAGTGGCTGAGAGGGGTGTTAGTGGAAAAGTGTGGAATGAGAGACTTAGCAGGGGAGCAATGGGACAGAGTTTGGGTGTTTGGTTTGGAGAGCAAGGGGAGGAGGGGAATTGTAAATAGGGATTTAGTAAACTTTCTGTTATGCACAGCTAGACATGTGGTGTATATAGCTAGAAACTGCGCACTGTATAAAAACAAAAGGGTGAATAGGGTGATTCTTTGTAAGAACATGTTTTGCTGTTACATGAAAGCACTGTTTGCAAGGGATGTTAAAGGGTTTGAAGAGACGTGGTGCGTTTACAATTCATTGTGCAAGGTGGGGGAGAGAGGGAAATTGACTTTTGATTTTGGATAAAAAATGTGTTTTTGGTTTGGGTTTTTTTTGTTCTCTGCTGGTCAGTACACTTTATTTAATTATTCATTGTATTTGAGGGGTCTTTCAATCAAAATTGTCTTTTGCATTACAAACTTTATTTTTGTTTTGTTGTTCGTATGATTTATGTTGACATTTATCCACAATTAACTGTAGGTGATCGTTGAGTTGTTTTCCTTGTTGTTGGTATGAGCTTGTTATCACATGTTATTTTTTAATGAAGACACACTGTATATAGTTTGCACTTAATGTTCATTTTGTATTTTTGATAATAAAAGACAAAAAAAAACGTGCCCGATCTCATTCGACCTCGGAAGCCAAGCAAGGTAGGGCCTGGCTAGTACTTGGACGGGAGACCGCCTGGGAATACCAGGTGCTGTAAGCCTTTTCTTTTCTCTTTCAACGCAACATTTGGTGATTCTCCATATTGGTTACACAGATGACCTTGATGAGGTAACAGTCGTGACTGTGATGACATTCTGACGTGTTGTCGCCTTCAAAAGATATATTGAGGTAACAACTTGTCGCTTACGGCCATACCACCTTCAACGTGCCCGATCTCATTCGACCTCGGAAGCCAAGCAAGGTAGGGCCTGGCTAGTACTTGGACGGGAGACCGCCTGGGAATACCAGGTGCTGTAAGCCTTTTCTTTTCTCTTTCAACGCAACATTGGGTGATTCTCCATCTTGGTTACACATATGTCCTTGATGAGCAGATAGTTGTGACAGTCTGACATATAGTCACCTTCAAAAGATATAATGTGGTACAGGTTTGTCGCTTACGGCCATACCACCTTCAACGTGCCTGATCTCATTCGAACTCGGAAGCCAAGCAAAGTAGGGCCTGGCTAGTACTTGGACGGGAGACCGCCTGGGAATACCAGGTGCTGTAAGCCTTTTCTTTTCTCTTTCAACGCAACATTGGGTGATTCTCCATCTTGGTTACACATATGTCCTTGATGAGCAGATAGTTGTGACAGTCTGACATATAGTCACCTTCAAAAGATATAATGTGGTACAGGTTTGTCGCTTACGGCCATACCACCTTCAACGTGCCTGATCTCATTCGAACTCAGAAGCCAAGCAAAGTAGGGCCTGGCTAGTACTTGGACGGGAGACCGCCTGGGAATACCAGGTGCTGTAAGCCTTTTCTGTTATTTTTCAACGCAACATTTGGTGATTCTCCATATTGGTTACACAGATGACCTTGATGAGGTAACAGTCGTGACTGTGATGACATTCTGACGTGTTGTCGCCTTCAAAAGACATATTGAGGTAACAACTTGTCGCTTACGGCCATACCACCTTCAACGTGCCCGATCTCATTCGACCTCGGAAGCCAAGCAAGGTAGGGCCTGGCTAGTACTTGGACGGGAGACCGCCTGGGAATACCAGGTGCTGTAAGCCTTTTCTTTTCTCTTTCAACGCAACATTGGGTGATTCTCCATCTTGGTTACACATATGTCATTGATGAGCAGATAGTTGTGACAGTCTGACATATAGTCACCTTCAAAAGATATAATGTGGTACAGGTTTGTCGCTTATGGCCATACCACCTTCAACGTGCCCGATCTCATTCGAACTCGGAAGCCAAGCAAGGTAGGGCCTGCCTAGTACTTGGACGGGAGACTGCCTGGGAATACCAGGTGCTGTAAGCCTTTTCTGTTATTTTTCAACGCAACATTGGGTGATTCTCCTTTTTGGTAACGCAGATGACCTTGATGAAGTAACAGTCGTGACTGTCATGACATTCTGACGTGTTGTCGCCTTCAAATGACGTAATGAGGTAACAATTTGTCGCTTACGGCCATACCACCTTCAACGTGCCCGATCTCATTCGACCTCGGAAGCCAAGCAAGGTAGGGCCTGGCTAGTACTTGGACGGGAGACCGCCTGGGAATACCAGGTGCTGTAAGCCTTTTCTTTTCTCTTTCAACGCAACATTTGGTGATTCTCCTTTTTGGTAACGCAGATGACCTTGATGAGGTAACAGTCATGACTGTGATGACATTCTGACGTGTTGTCGCCTTTAAAAGACATATTGAGGTAACAATTTATCGCTTACGGCCATACCACCTTCAACGTTCCCGATCTCATTCGACCTCGGAAGCCAACCAAGGTAGGGCCTGGCTAGTACTTGGACGGGAGACCGCCTGGGAATACCAGGTGCTGTAAGCCTTTTCTTTTCTCTTTCAACGCAACATTGGGTGATTCTCCATATTGGTTACACAGATGACATTGATGAGGTAACAGTCGTGACTGTCATGACAATCTGACGTGTTGTCGCCTTCAAATGACGTAATGAGGTAACAATTTCTCGCTTACGGCCATACCACCTTCAACGTGCCCGATCTCATTCGACCTCGGAAGCCAAGCAAGGTAGGGCCTGGCTAGTACTTGGATGGGAGACCGCCTGGGAATACCAGGTGCTGTAAGCCTTTTCTTTTCTCTTTCAACGCAACATTGGGTGATTCTCCATCTTGGTTACACAGATGACATTGATGAGGTAACAGTCGTGACTGTCATGACATTCTGACGTGTTGTCGCCTTCAAAAGACATATTGAGGTAGCAATTTGTCGCTTACGGCCATACCACCTTCAACATGCCTGATCTCATTCGACCGCGGAAGCCAAGCAAGGTAGGGCCTGGCTAGTACTTGGACGGGAGACTGCCTGGGAATACCAGGTGCTGTAAGCCTTTTCTTTTCTCGTTCAACGCAACATTGGGTGATTCTCCATCTTGGTTACACAGATGACATTGATAAGGTAACAGTCGTGACTGTCATGACATTCTGACGTGTTGTCGCCTTCAAAAGACATATTGAGGTAACAATTTGTCGCTTACGGCCATTCCACCTTCAACGTGCCCGATCTCATTCGAACTCGGAAGCCAAGCAAGGTAGGGCCTGGCTAGTACTTGGACGGGGGACCAAATTGGAATACCAGGTGCTGTAAGCCTTTTCTGTTATTTTTCAACGCAACATTGGGTGATTCTCCATCTTGGTTACACATATGTCCTTGATGAGCAGATAGTAGTAACAGTCTGACATATAGTCGCCTTCAAAAGACATAATAAGGTAACAATTTCTCGCTTACGGCCATACCACCTTCAACGTGCCCGATCTCATTCGAACTCGGAAGCCAAGCAAGGTAGGGCCTGGCTAGTACTTGGACGGGAGACTGCCTCGGAATACCAGGTGCTGTAAGCCTTTTCTTTTCTCTTTCAATGCAACATTGGGTGATTCTCCATCTTGGTTACACATATGTCCTTGATGAGCAGATAGTTGTGACAGTCTGACATATAGTCACCTTCAAAAGATATAATGTGGTACAGGTTTGTCGCTTATGGCCATACCACCTTCAACGTGCCCGATCTCATTCGAACTCGGAAGCCAAGCAAAGTAGGGCCTGGCTAGTACTTGGACGGGAGACCGCCTGGGAATACCAGGTGCTGTAAGCCTTTTCTTTTCTCTTTCAACGCAACATTGGGTGATTCTCCATCTTGGTTACACATATGTCCTTGATGAGCAGATAGTTGTGACAGTCTGACATATAGTCGCCTTCAAAAGACATATTGAGGTAACAATTTGTCGCTTACGGCCATACCACCTTCAACGTGCCCGATCTCATTCGACCTCGGAAGCAAAGCAAGGTAGGGCCCAGCTAGTACTTGGACGGGAGACTGCCTGGGAATACCAGGTGCTGTAAGCCTTTTCTGTTATTTTTCAACGCAACATTTGGTGATTCTCCATATTGGATACACAGATGACCTTGATGAGGTAACAGTCGTGACTGTGATGACATTCTGACGTTTTGTCGCCTTCAAAAGACATATTGAGGTAACAACTTGTCGCTTACGGCCATACCACCTTCAACGTGCCCGATCTCATTCGACCTCGGAAGCCAAGCAAGGTAGGGCCTGGCTAGTACTTGGACGGGAGACCGCCTGGGAATACCAGGTGCTGTAAGCCTTTTCTTTTCTCTTTCAACGCAACATTGGGTGATTCTCCATCTTGGTTACACAGATGACATTGATGAGGTAACAGTCGTGACTGTCATGACATTCTGACGTGTTGTCGCCTTCAAATGACGTAATGAGGTAACAATTTCTCGCTTACGGCCATACCACCTACAACGTGCCCGATGTCATTCAACCTCGGAAGCCAAGCAAGGTAGGGCCTGGCTAGTACTTGGACGGGAGACCGCCTGGCAATACCAGGTGCTGTAAGCCTTTTCTTTTCTCTTTCAACGCAACATTGGGTGATTCTCCATCTTGGTTACACAGATGACATTGATGAGGTAACAGTCGTGACTCTCATGACATTCTGACGTGTTGTCGCCTTCAAAAGACATATTGAGGTAACAATTTCTCGCTTACGGCCATTCCACCTTCAACGTGCCCGATCTCATTCGAACTCGGAAGCCAAGCAAGGTAGGGCCTGGCTTGTACTTGGACGGGAGACCGCCTGGGAATTCCAGGTGCTGTAAGCCTTTTCTGTTATTTTTCAACGCAACATTGGGTGATTCTCCTTTTTGGTAACGCAGATGACCTTGATGAAGTAACAGTCGTGACTGTCATGACATTCTGACGTGTTGTTGCCTTCAAATGACGTAATGAGGTAACAATTTCTCGCTTACGGCCATACCACCTTCAACGTGCCCGATCTCATTCGAACTCGGAAGCCAAGCAAGTTAGGGCCTGGCTAGTACTTGGATGGGAGACAGCCTGGGAATACCAGGTGCTGTAAGCCTTTTCTTTTCTCTTTCAACACAACATTGGGTGATTCTCCATCTTGGTTACACATATGTCCTTGATGAGCAGATAGTTGTGACAGTCTGACATATAGTCGCCTTCAAAAGATATAATGTGGTACAGTTTTGTCGCTTACGGCCATACCACCTTCAACGTGCCCGATCTCATTTGAACTCAGAAGCCAAGCAAGGTAGGGCCTGGCTAGTACTTGGACGGGAGACCGCCTGGGAATACCAGGTGCTGTAAGCCTTTTCTTTTCTCTTTCAACGCAACATTGGGTGATTCTCCATCTTGGTTACACAGATGACATTGATGAGGTAACAGTCGTGACTCTCATGACATTCTGACGTGTTGTCGCCTTCAAAAGACATATTGAGGTAACAATTTATCGCTTACGGCCATACCACCTTCAACGTCCCCGATCTCATTTGAACTCGGAAGCCAAGCAAGGTAGGGCCTGGCTAGTACTTGGACGGGAGACTGCCTGGGAATTCCAGGTGCTGTAAGCTTTTTCTTTTCTCTTTCAACGCAACATTGGGTGATTCTCCATCTTGGTTACACATATGTCCTTGATGAGCAGATAGTTGTGACAGTCTGACATATAGTCACCTTCAAAAGATATAATGTGGTACAGGTTTGTCGCTTACGGCCATACCACCTTCAACGTGCCTGATCTCATTCGACCTCGGAAGCCAAGCAAGGTAGGGCCTGGCTAGTACTTGGACGGTAGACCGCCTGGGATTACCAGGTGCTGTAAGCCTTTTCTGTTATTTTTCAACGCAACATTGGGTGATTCTCCTTTTTGGTAACGCAGATGACCTTGATGAAGTAACAGTCGTGACTGTCATGACATTCTGACGTGTTGTCGCCTTCAAATGACGTAATGAGGTAACAATTTCTCGCTTACGGCCATTCCACCTTCAACGTGCCCGATCTCATTCGAACTCGGAAGCCAAGCAAGGTAGGGCCTGGCTTGTACTTGGACGGGAGACCGCCTGGGAATTCCAGGTGCTGTAAGCCTTTTCTTTTCTCTTTCAACGCAACATTGGGTGATTCTCCATCTTGGTTACACATATGTCATTGATGAGCATATAGTTGTGACAGTCTGACATATAGTCACCTTCAAAAGATATAATGTGGTACAGGTTTGTCGCTTACGGCCATACCACCTTCAACGTGCCTGATCTCATTCAAACTCGGAAGCCAAGCAAAGTAGGGCCTGGCTAGTACTTGGACGGGAGACCGCCTGGGAATACCAGGTGCTGTAAGCCTTTTCTGTTATTTTTCAACGCAACATTTGGTGATTCTCCATATTGGTTACACAGATGACCTTGATGAGGTAACAGTCGTGACTCTGATGACATTCTGACGTGTTGTCGCCTTCAAAAGACATATTGAGGTTACAACTTGTCGCTTACGGCCATACCACCTTCAACGTGCCCGATCTCATTCGACCTCGGAAGCCAAGCAAGGTAGGGCCTGGCTAGTACTTGGACGGGAGACCGCCTGGGAATACCAGGTGCTGTAAGCCTTTTCTTTTCTCTTTCAAAGCAACATTGGGTGATTCTCCATCTTGGTTACACAGATGACATTGATGAGGTAACAGTCGTGACTGTCATGACATTCTGACGTGTTGTCGCCTTCAAATGACGTAATGAGGTAACAATTTCTCGCTTACGGCCATACCACCTTCAACGTGCCCGATCTCATTCGACCTCGGAAGCCAAACAAGGTAGGGCCTGACTAGTACTTGGACGGGAGACCGCCTGGGAATACCAGGTGCTGTAAGCCTTTTCTGTTATTTTTAAACGCAACATTGGGTGATTCTCCATCTTGGTTACACAGATGACATTGATGAGGTAACAGTCGTGACTGTCATGACATTCTGACGTGTTGTCGCCTTCAAATGACGTAATGAGGTAACAATTTCTCGCTTACGGCCATTCCACCTACAACGTGCCCGATCTCATTCAACCTCGGAAGCCAAGCAAGGTAGGGCCTGGCTAGTACTTGGACGGGAGACTTCCTAGGAATACCAGGTGCTGTAAGCCTTTTCTGTTATTTTTCAACGCAACATTAGGTGATTCTCCTTTTTGGTAACGCAGATGACCTTGATGAGGTAACAGTCGTGACTGTCATGACAATCTGACGTGTTGTCGCCTTCAAATGACGTAATGAGGTAACAATTTCTCGCTTACGGCCATACCACCTTCAACGTGCCCGATCTCATTCGACCTCGGAAGCCAAGCAAGGTAGGGCCTGGCTAGTACTTGGATGGGAGACCGCCTGGGAATACCAGGTGCTGTAAGCCTTTTCTTTTCTCTTTCAACGCAACATTTGGTGTTTCTCCATATTGGATACACAGATGACCTTGATGAGGTAACAGTCGTGACCGTGATGACATTCTGACGTGTTGTCGCCTTTAAAAGACATATTGAGGTAACAACTTGTCGCTTACGGCCATACCACCTTCAACGTGCCCGATCTCATTCGACCTCGGAAGCCAAGCAAGGTAGGGCCTGGCTACTACTTGGACGGGAGACCGCCTGGGAATACCAGGTGCTGTAAGCCTTTTCTTTTCTCTTTCAACGCAACATTGGGTGATTCTCCATCTTGGTTACACATATGTCATTGATGAGCAGATAGTTGTGACAGTCTGACATATAGTCACCTTCAAAAGATATAATGTGGTACAGGTTTGTCGCTTTCGGCCATACCACCTTCAACGTGCCTGATCTCATTCAAACTCGGAAGCCAAGCAAAGTAGGGCCTGGCTAGTACTTGGACGGGAGACCGCTTGGGAATACCAGGTGCTGTAAGCCTTTTCTGTTATTTTTCAACGCAACATTTGGTGATTCTCCATATTGGTTACACAGATGACCTTGATGAGGTAACAGTCGTGACTCTGATGACATTCTGACGTGTTGTCGCCTTCAAAAGACATATTGAGGTTACAACTTGTCTCTTACGGCCATACCACCTTCAACGTGCCCGATCTCATTCGACCTCGGAAGCCAAGCAAGGTAGGGCCTGGCTAGTACTTGGACGGGAGACCGCCTGGGAATACCAGGTGCTGTAAGCCTTTTCTTTTCTCTTTCAAAGCAACATTGGGTGATTCTCCATCTTGGTTACACAGATGACATTGATGAGGTAACAGTCGTGACTGTCATGACATTCTGACGTGTTGTCGCCTTCAAATGACGTAATGAGGTAACAATTTCTCGCTTACGGCCATACCACCTTCAGCGTGCCCGATCTCATTCGACCTCGGAAGCCAAACAAGGTAGGGCCTGACTAGTACTTGGACGGGAGACCGCCTGGGAATACCAGGTGCTGTAAGCCTTTTCTGTTATTTTTCAACGCAACATTGGGTGATTCTCCATCTTGGTTACACAGATGACATTGATGAGGTAACAGTCGTGACTGTCATGACATTCTGACGTGTTGTCGCCTTCAAATGACGTAATGAGGTAACAATTTCTCGCTTACGGCCATTCCACCTACAACGTGCCCGATCTCATTCAACCTCGGAAGCCAAGCAAGGTAGGGCCTGGCTAGTACTTGGATGGGAGACCGCCTGGGAATACCAGGTGCTGTAAGCCTTTTCTTTTCTCTTTCAACGCAACATTTGGTGTTTCTCCATATTGGATACACAGATGACCTTGATGAGGTAACAGTCGTGACTGTGATGACATTCTGACGTGTTGTCGCCTTTAAAAGACATATTGAGGTAACAACTTGTCGCTTACGGCCATACCACCTTCAACGTGCCCGATCTCATTCGACCTCGGAAGCCAAGCAAGGTAGGGCCTGGCTAGTACTTGAACGGGAGACCGCCTGGGAATACCAGGTGCTGTAAGCCTTTTCTTTTCTCTTTCAACGCAACATTGGGTGATTCTCCATCTTGGTTACACATATGTCATTGATGAGCAGATAGTTGTGACAGTCTGACATATAGTCGCCTTCAAAAGATATAATGTGGTACAATTTTGTTGCTTACGGCCATACCACCTTCAACGTGCCCGATCTCATTCGAACTCGGAAGCCAAGCAAGGTAGGGCCTGGCTAGTACTTGGACGGGAGACCGCCTGGGAATACCAGGTGCTGTAAGCCTTTTCTTTTCTCTTTCAACGCAACATTGGGTGATTCTCCATCTTGGTTACACAGATGACATTGATGAGGTAACAGTCGTGACTGTCATGACAATCTGACGTGTTGTCGCCTTCAAATGACGTAATGAGGTAACAATTTGTCGCTTACGGCCATACCACCTTCAACGTGCCCGATCTCATTCGACCTCGGAAGCCAAGCAAGGTAGGGCCTGGCTAGTACTTGGATGGGAGACCGCCTGGGAATACCAGGTGCTGTAAGCCTTTTCTTTTCTCTTTCAACGCAACATTGGGTGATTCTCCATCTTGGTTACACATATGTCCTTGATGAGCAGATAGTTGTGACAGTCTGACATATAGTCGCCTTCAAAAGATATAATGTGGTACAATTTTGTTGCTTACGGCCATACCACCTTCAACGTGCCCGATCTCATTCGAACTCGGAAGCCAAGCAAGGTAGGGCCTGGCTAGTACTTGGACGGGAGACCGCCTGGGAATACCAGGTGCTGTAAGCCTTTTCTTTTCTCTTTCAACGCAACATTGGGTGATTCTCCATCTTGGTAACACAGATGACATTGATGAGGTAACAGTCGTGACTGTCATGACAATCTGACGTGTTGTCGCCTTCAAATGACGTAATGAGGTAACAATTTCTCGCTTACGGCCATACCACCTTCAACGTGCCCGATCTCATTCGACCTCGGAAGCCAAGCAAGGTAGGGCCTGGCTAGTACTTGGATGGGAGACCGCCTGGGAATACCAGGTGCTCTAAGCCTTTTCTTTTCTCTTTCAACGCAACATTGGGTGATTCTCCATCTTGGTTACACAGATGACATTGATGAGGTAACAGTCGTGACTGTCAAAACATTCTGACGTGTTGTCGCCTTCAAAAGACATATTGAGGTAACAATTTGTCGCTTACGGCCATACCACCTTCAACGTGCCCGATCTCATTAGAATTCGGAAGCCAAGCAAGGTAGGGCCTGGCTAGTACTTGGACGGGAGACCGCCTGGGAATAGCAGGTGCTGTAAGCCTTTTCTGTTATTTTTCAACGCAACATTAGGTGATTCTCCATCTTGGTTACACAGATGACATTGATGAGGTAACAGTCGTGACTGTCATGACATTCTGACGTGTTGTCGCCTTCAAATGACGTAATGAGGTAACAATTTCTCGCTTACGGCCATTCCACCTACAACGTGCCCGATCTCATTCAACCTCGGAAGCCAAGCAAGGTAGGGCCTGGCTAGTACTTGGACGGGAGACTTCCTAGGAATACCAGGTGCTGTAAGCCTTTTCTGTTATTTTTCAACGCAACATTAGGTGATTCTCCTTTTTGGTAACGCAGATGACCTTGATGAGGTAACAGTCGTGACTGTCATGACAATCTGACGTGTTGTCGCCTTCAAATGACGTAATGAGGTAACAATTTCTCGCTTACGGCCATACCACCTTCAACGTGCCCGATCTCATTCGACCTCGGAAGCCAAGCAAGGTAGGGCCTGGCTAGTACTTGGATGGGAGACCGCCTGGGAATACCAGGTGCTGTAAGCCTTTTCTTTTCTCTTTCAACGCAACATTTGGTGTTTCTCCATATTGGATACACAGATGACCTTGATGAGGTAACAGTCGTGACTGTGATGACATTCTGACGTGTTGTCGCCTTTAAAAGACATATTGAGGTAACAACTTGTCGCTTACGGCCATACCACCTTCAGCTGTGCATGTGCTAATCAGATCGTCAGTACACCTGTGAGCAACCCGACAGAGCGTCTCCACCAAGTTTCTGCTGGTGTGATTTTTTGTTCTTTCTATGGTGTTTTTTCCTATCCTTTGATAGTGATTTTGAGTTTTGAGTGAAGTTGTTTAAACCCCCCGGCGGATTATTCCGTTCGGGGGCGCTTTATGTCGATTTTTCGCTCTTTTTGTTTTTTTCCCCTCACATACGAGGGAAGCCACGGCGGACGCCGGAATTTTTCTTTTTGATTTTTCAATGGAGGATCACCGGCCTGAGCGTGCAAAGCTCGGCAAAAAGCAGATGCCGGAGCAGAAAGACGCTCGTCACATGAACGCAGCGGAGATGGAAGGAAAGAGCGGAGGTGCAGCGGCAACGCCCGCAGCAAGCATGAGACAATCGGGCAAAGGAGTGGGTGCAGCAGAGGCAGGCAGGCGAGCCCAGCCAAAAGCTGCAGCTGCCGGCAAAGAGCAGGAGATACAAACGGCGGCGCAGGCGGCAAAGAGACGTGGTGCGCCAGCAACAGGGGCAGAGGGGAGCAGACCAGCTGCAGCGACTGCAGGCGGGAAGACGCAGACACCAGCTGTAGCGCTGGAGAATGCGAGAAACGGAGCAGCGATCGCAGGAGAGATACCGGCGCAGCGGCTGGAGGAAACAACGCAGTGGCTGCGGAGACCAACGGGCGCACAGCCTACGATCGGAGATGAGAGCGCAGTGGCCCACAGAAGCACAGCGGGAACGTTGAAACAGAGTGCAGGAGACGCAGAGCAACGCTCCAGCAGCACAGCGACTGGAAACGCGAGTGACAGGAGGTACGAGAAGGATCTAACCGTGATGGCAGAAATTCTGGGAACAGAGAATGTCAAAACAATTGAACTGTTGCGAGCCATAAGAGACGTCTGCGGGGGTGTTACAGCCCTTCGTGAAACAGGGCTAAGGAAGTATGAAGTGACATTGAGGAGCGAAGCGGGGAAAAAAAGGCTGCTTGATGGACTCAAAATCGGTTCGGCGGTGGTGATGGTGAAATCCCTGGCAGTGGACGAACTGGTTGTTTCATTTCTAAACTTACCAGCTTACATCACAGATGGGGAAATTATGGACAAGCTGCATGCGTGGGGTGTAAAGGCAGTTTCCCCGATCAAAAGGAGGATGTGGCCAGGAACGGACGTAGCAGACGGAACACGCTTCCTAAAAGTGAAATTCAACGACCAGGTACAGTCACTTCCATATTCAGCCAAATTCATAACAGCTACTGGACCAGAATACTTTCGTGTTATCCATAACAATCAGCAAAAAGTCTGCAGGATGTGTCTACAGCCTGGCCACATCGTGAGAGACTGTCCAGACTTTGTTTGTTTTAAGTGCAACAAACAGGGGCATTATGCACGTGAATGTGGGGCATGGGACAAAAAATGCACTGACTGTCATAATACTGAAAACAACTGTACATGCAATGAGGAAAATGAGGAACAGTTTGAGCCAACAGAAAGTGTAATGTCTGCGGATGAGGGTTCCATATTGTTAGAGGAGTCACTCAGTGACGAGGCGGAAGAGCAGGAGGAAATAGAAGTAGGCGATAGTACAGCAATGCCTGATGCAGAACTGCCAACTCAATACAAGGCTGCATCAGGGAGAAGTTTAGAAAGGCCTGGTGCACTGCTGCATGTGAGCGGGGAGACTGTGACCACAATGAACGAAAAGGGAAAACGTATTAATGAAAGAGGAGAAGAGAGTGATGGGGGAGAAAGCCTGCTCGCCTCCAGATGCACCTCTCCAACTTCGGACATAGACATGGAAGTGATAGAAGCAGTCAGAGGGAAGATGAGCAGGGTTAGGAAAAAGGCAAGAGGCAAAAGCAAATGAAGTATGTGTGTGTGACTCATCTTCCCTCTGTGTCATCAAAATGAAAATAATATCTAGAAATCTGTGCGGTCTCGCCAGACTGAGCCGCCTTAAACACATGTGTGAGTGCATGGAGTGTGATGTGATGTGTGTTCAAGAGTGTAGGTGGAGTGAGAGCGTAGTGAATGAGGTCAGATCGTTTTGGAGAGGAAGTTTCTTTTACTCCCTCTCTGGGAATGGCACGGCAGGAGTGGCTGTGTTTGTAGGTGAGAATGTGTGTGAAAGTGTGAATGTAGTCCATAAAGACACAGCGGGGAGGGTGATTGTATTAGATATTGTGAAAAATAACATAAAATACAGATTAATTAATTTATATGGACCTAATAATGAGAGGGAGAGACGCAATATTTTTAATGAATGCAAAAAGTGGACAAAAAACAACACAATTATAGTGGGAGATTTTAATGTAGCACTGACAAAGATGGACGTGGGGGTAAATAACATTTTCAAAAATGACACAAGCAGGACAACAATGTATGAATGGATGGATGAGTATTGCTTGGTGGATGCGTGGAGGAGTCAGAACCCCAGCACACGAGCCTTCTCCCGGCGCCAAGTTGTGCTGGGACGCTTGAAGCAGACCAGGATCGACCTGTGTTTGCTGGCTGCCGGCCTGGTAAGAACACTCAATGCCTGCTCATATGAGTTCAGTGCAGGGAGCGATCACGCCTCCCTAAAGGTGACTCTGGGAGAGGGTGGCAGGCAGAGGAACGGAGGGCTGTGGTGTTTCAACACGGCCCTCCTGGAGGACGCGGTTTTTGTCAAAAAGATGCAGTCTCTTCTCTCTGGTTTATCAGATGAAAGCAGGTTTGTAGTAGACATAGTCGAGTGGTGGGAGCGCACCAAGTTGTTAATTAAGCGGCGCTGCATCGCATGGAGCAGAGAGAAGAGGCAGAGAGAGAACCACAGAGAGACTCAGCTGAGAGACCGTCTCCACAGAGAGCTGGAGCTGCTCGGGGAGGATGCCAGCCGTCCTCTGAGCGTGTATCTCGGGCTGAGAGAGCAGCTGAGAACCATGGAAGAGGACAGGTGCAGGGGAGCAATGATCCGTAGCAAGGCACAACACATGCTTGACGGGGAGCGCTGCACCGCCTTCTTCCTGGGGTTGGAGAAGAAGAGACAGACTCGGGCATATATCACAGAGTTAAAAGATGCAGCGGGACACATACAGACTGACAACATAGAAATTTTGCAAACAGTACACGACTTCTACACTGATCTATTCACTGCACAGAACACAGCGCAAGAACACATAGATAGGGCAGTGGGAAGCATCGGCCGCTCCCTCAGCCTTGAGGATGCAGCAATGTGTGACGGTGGCATTCTGCCCCGAGAGGTTGCGGCAGCAATTACAGGGCTGAAAAAAGCAAAAAGCCCGGGGGCGGACGGCCTCTCGGCTGAGTTTTTCCAGCGTTTTGCAGAGCAGCTGATTCCGATCCTCTGCAGGCTGTTCTCTGCCATGCAGGAGGAAGACAGGTGCGCAGAGTCCTTTTTGGGGGGTGTGATTACCCTGGTCTTTAAGAACAAAGGTGCCAGGTCGGAGCTGGCAAACTACAGGCCGATCAGTCTGCTCAATGCAGACTACAAAATCCTGGCCCGTGTGCTGGGGGGACGGCTCCGTAGAGTGATTGGTACGATTGTGGGGCCAAACCAAACGTACAGTGTGCCTGGTAGGGACATCACAGACTCAATATTATCAACACGGTGCACGTATGAAAGGGTGATGCGAATGGGAGGGGTGTTTTTAAGCCTGGACCTGGAAAAAGCTTTCGACAGAGTTGAACACCAGTTCTTATTCGCGTGTCTGAGTACGTTTGGTTTCGGTCCCGGTTTTATCGGATGGATGAGACGAATGTACGGGAATGCTTGTAGCAGGGTGAAAGTGAATGGGTTTTTAACCGACCAGGTGCGATTGGGAAGATCTGTGCGGCAGGGGTGTCCTCTGTCATCGATGCTGTATGCATTGGTGGCAGAGCCCCTTGCTGCCCTGATTTTAAATGACACTGACATAGGGGGGATAGTCTCACCAATGGGGAATCATTTCAAGATTGCACAATACGCTGATGATATATCGATCATGATAAAAGACAAAGAAGAATTAAGGAAAGTAATGAAACATGTAGCTTTGTATGAGAAAGCATCAGGAGCGAAATTAAATCTGGCAAAGTCTGTGCTGGCCACAGGGCCGAACACAGACCCAGGGGAAATGGGCAGAATGTTCAAGGCCGCAAATGGAGAAGTGAGGGTGCTTGGAACTCTCATCGGTCCTGACAGGCAGCTCTGCGCTGAGAAAATGTGGAGAGAACAGACGGCATACGTCAGAGACAGGGTAAACCTGTGGAAAATGAGAGGTTTAGGCCTCAGAGGGAAGGCCACAATAATAAATGCAATTCTAATACCTAAACTAGTTTATGTTATGAAAGTCTGCCACATGCCAAAAGACATGCTAGCACAACTACACACACTTTTTACTGATTTTCTGTGGAAGGGGAGGGGTTTTAGGATTGCACGGAGAACTTTAGTTGGAACACGGGAAGAGGGAGGATTGTGGCTGTGTGACTTACATGTCAAAAGATTTTCACTGAGGATGGGCTTATTTAGGACATTTCTAGTGGGTGAAGGTGGACACATATGGAAGGATTATTTTCAGGATTTTATTAATCACAGAGGTGAGTGTAGAGATTTTAATTTATGTTCAAAACTGTTTGCACGAGGAATAAACGCAGGAGATCCACTTTTCAGGGAGATGGGAGAAGCATGGGGCAGAGCGCTGCCCCATCTGTCACTCACACCACAAGGGAAAAAGGATATTTTAAGCCAGCCGGTGTTTGGGAATTCGTTTTTAGGTTCAGCGGGCAATTTGCTGGGAAGTAGGGTGGAGAGTGTAGTCATCTCTAAAGTAGGAGATTTATTGGATGAGCAGGGAGCTTTTTTTGATGTGGGGCTAATAATGGCAAAATTTGAAGCAGTGGGACACAAAGTGAGAAAGGAGAGGGTGAGAAAGGTGGTAGCAGCAGTGAGGGCTGGGTTAATGCAGGAGTGGAAAGAAATCTTAAAGAATGGGGAGGCTGAAGGAGGGGGTTTAGTTTTCAGTTGGGCACAAGACACAGACATCACAATGGAGGACATGACTCCTAAATTCTGGTACAAACATTTCATACACACTGTATTCAAACCTCCGGCAGCTATACCACACTGGACCCGGATGTTTTCAGCAATCTCATTACAACCAACCTGGCTCGATCTTCACCCCTACTTTATTCCAGCAGAACTGTTCAATAGCAACTTCAAAATACGACACAGACGCATCCCGGTCTCCATAATCTTGCATCAAATAGATAAACAACTCTTTTCACGTGTGTGTGCGGTGTGTGGTATATTGGACGAGTGCTTTGAACATTTTTTTTTGGAATGCATGGTGGTAAGGGAATTCAGAGAGTGGCTGAGAGGGGTGTTAGTGGAAAAGTGTGGAATGAGAGACTTAGCAGGGGAGCAATGGGACAGAGTTTGGGTGTTTGGTTTGGAGAGCAAGGGGAGGAGGGGAATTGTAAATAGGGATTTAGTAAACTTTCTGTTATGCACAGCTAGACATGTGGTGTATATAGCTAGAAACTGCGCACTGTATAAAAACAAAAGGGTGAATAGAGTGATTCTTTGTAAGAACATGTTTTGCTGTTACATGAAAGCACTGTTTGCAAGGGATGTTAAAGGGTTTGAAGAGACGTGGTGCGTTTACAATTCATTGTGCAAGGTGGGGGAGAGAGGGAAATTGACTTTTGATTTTGGATAAAAAATGTGTTTTTGGTTTGGGTTTTTTTTTTTGTTCTCTGCTGGTCAGTACACTTTATTTAATTATTCATTGTATTTGAGGGGTCTTTCAATCAAAATTGTCTTTTGCATTACAAACTTTATTTTTGTTTTTTGGTTTTTGTTTTGTTGTTCGTATGATTTATGTTGACATTTATCCACAATTAACTGTAGGTGATCGTTGAGTTGTTTTCCTTGTTGTTGGTATGAGCTTGTTATCACATGTTATTTTTTAATGAAGACACACTGTATATAGTTTGCACTTAATGTTCATTTTGTATTTTTGATAATAAAAGACAAAAAAAAAAAAAAACGTGCCCGATCTCATTCGACCTCGGAAGCCAAGCAAGGTAGGGCCTGGCTACTACTTGGACGGGAGACCGCCTGGGAATACCAGGTGCTGTAAGCCTTTTCTTTTCTCTTTCAACGCAACATTGGGTGATTCTCCATCTTGGTTACACAGATGACATTGATGAGGTAACAGTCGTGACTGTCATGACATTCTGACGTGTTGTCGCCTTCAAATGACGTAATGAGGTAACAATTTCTCGCTTACGGCCATACCACCTTCAACGTGCCCGATCTCATTCGACCTCGGAAGCCAAACAAGGTAGGGCCTGACTAGTACTTGGACGGGAGACCGCCTGGGAATACCAGGTGCTGTAAGCCTTTTCTGTTATTTTTCAACGCAACATTGGGTGATTCTCCATCTTGGTTACACAGATGACATTGATGAGGTAACAGTCGTGACTGTCATGACATTCTGACGTGTTGTCGCCTTCAAATGACGTAATGAGGTAACAATTTCTCGCTTACGGCCATTCCACCTACAACGTGCCCGATCTCATTCAACCTCGGAAGCCAAGCAAGGTAGGGCCTGGCTAGTACTTGGATGGGAGACCGCCTGGGAATACCAGGTGCTGTAAGCCTTTTCTTTTCTCTTTCAACGCAACATTTGGTGTTTCTCCATATTGGATACACAGATGACCTTGATGAGGTAACAGTCGTGACTGTGATGACATTCTGACGTGTTGTCGCCTTTAAAAGACATATTGAGGTAACAACTTGTCGCTTACGGCCATACCACCTTCAACGTGCCCGATCTCATTCGACCTCGGAAGCCAAGCAAGGTAGGGCCTGGCTAGTACTTGGACGGGAGACCGCCTGGGAATACCAGGTGCTGTAAGCCTTTTCTTTTCTCTTTCAACGCAACATTGGGTGATTCTCCATCTTGGTTACACATATGTCATTGATGAGCAGATAGTTGTGACAGTCTGACATATAGTCGCCTTCAAAAGATATAATGTGGTACAATTTTGTTGCTTACGGCCATACCACCTTCAACGTGCCCGATCTCATTCGACCTCGGAAGCCAAGCAAGGTAGGGCCTGGCTAGTACTTGGATGGGAGACCGCCTGGGAATACCAGGTGCTGTAAGCCTTTTCTTTTCTCTTTCAACGCAACATTGGGTGATTCTCCATCTTGGTTACACAGATGACATTGATGAGGTAACAGTCGTGACTGTCATGACATTCTGACGTGTTGTCGCCTTCAAAAGACATATTGAGGTAGCAATTTGTCGCTTACGGCCATACCACCTTCAACATGCCTGATCTCATTCGACCTCGGAA
This sequence comes from Macropodus opercularis, assembly GCA_030770545.1. Taxonomy (NCBI): domain Eukaryota; kingdom Metazoa; phylum Chordata; class Actinopteri; order Anabantiformes; family Osphronemidae; genus Macropodus; species Macropodus opercularis. The sequence goes on from CM061093.1 coordinate 1,908,514, forward strand.
GCCAAGCAAGGTAGGGCCTGGCTAGTACTTGGACGGGAGACTGCCTGGGAATACCAGGTGCTGTAAGCCTTTTCTTTTCTCTTTCAACGCAACATTGGGTGATTCTCCATCTTGGTTACACATATGTCCTTGATGAGCAGATAGTTGTGACAGTCTGACATATAGTCGCCTTCAAAAGATATAATGTGGTACAATTTTGTTGCTTACGGCCATACCACCTTCAACGTGCCCGATCTCATTCGAACTCGGAAGCCAAGCAAGGTAGGGCCTGGCTAGTACTTGGACGGGAGACCGCCTGGGAATACCAGGTGCTGTAAGCCTTTTCTTTTCTCTTTCAACGCAACATTGGGTGATTCTCCATCTTGGTAACACAGATGACATTGATGAGGTAACAGTCGTGACTGTCATGACAATCTGACGTGTTGTCGCCTTCAAATGACGTAATGAGGTAACAATTTCTCGCTTACGGCCATACCACCTTCAACGTGCCCGATCTCATTCGACCTCGGAAGCCAAGCAAGGTAGGGCCTGGCTAGTACTTGGATGGGAGACCGCCTGGGAATACCAGGTGCTCTAAGCCTTTTCTTTTCTCTTTCAACGCAACATTGGGTGATTCTCCATCTTGGTTACACAGATGACATTGATGAGGTAACAGTCGTGACTGTGATGACATTCTGACGTGTTGTCGCCTTCAAAAGACATATTGAGGTAACAATTTGTCGCTTACGGCCATACCACCTTCAACGTGCCCGATCTCATTAGAATTCGGAAGCCAAGCAAGGTAGGGCCTGGCTAGTACTTGGACGGGAGACCGCCTGGGAATAGCAGGTGCTGTAAGCCTTTTCTGTTATTTTTCAACGCAACATTAGGTGATTCTCCATCTTGGTTACACATATGTCCTTGATTATCAGATAATTGTGACAGTCTGACATATAGTCACCTTCAAAAGATATAATGTGGTACAGGTTTGTTGCTTACGGCCATACCACCTTCAACGTGCCCGATCTCATTCGTACTCGGAAGCCAAGCACGGTAGGGCCTGGCTAGTACTTGGACGGGAGACCGCCTGGGAATAGCAGGTGCTGTAAGCCTTTTATGTTATTTTTCAACGCAACATTTGGTGATTCTCCTTTTTGGTAACGCAGATGACCTTGATGAGGTAACAGTCGTGACTGTGATGACATTCTGACGTGTTGTCGCCTTTAAAAGACATATTGAGGTAACAATTTGTCGCTTACGGCCATATCACCTTCAACGTAACCGATCTCATTCGAACTCGGAAGCCAAGCAAGGTAGGGCCTGCCTAGTACTTGGACGTGAGACTGCCTGGGAATACCAGGTGGTGTAAGCCTTTTCTTTTCTCTTTCAACGCAACATTGGGTGATTCTCCATCTTGGTTACACAGATGACATTGATGAGGTAACAGTCGTGACTGTCATGACATTCTGACGTGTTGTCGCCTTCAAATGACGTAATGAGGTAACAATTTCTCGCTTACGGCCATTCCACCTACAACGTGCCCGATCTCATTCAACCTCGGAAGCCAAGCAAGGTAGGGCCTGGCTAGTACTTGGACGGGAGACCGCCTGGGAATACCATGTGCTGTAAGCCTTTTCTGTTATTTTTCAACGCAACATTGGGTGATTCTCCATCTTGGTTACACATATGTCCTTGATGAGCAGATAATTGTGACAGTCTGACATATAGTCACCTTCAAAAGATATAATGTGGTACAGGTTTGTCGCTTACGGCCATACCACCTTCAACGTGCCTGATCTCATTCCAACTCGGAAGCCAGGCAAGGTAGGGCCTGGCTAGTACTTGGACGGGAGACCGCCTGGGAATACCAGGTGCCGTAAGCCTTTTCTGTTATTTTTCAACGCAAAATTGGGTGATTCTCCTTTTTGGTAACGCAGATGACCTTGATGAGGTAACAGTCGTGACTGTCATGACATTCTGACGTTTTGTCGCCTTCAAATGACGTAATGAGGTAACAATTTCTCGCTTACGGCCATACCACCTTCAACGTGCCCGATCTCATTCGACCTCGGAAGCCAAGCAAGGTAGGGCCTGGCTAGTACTTGGACGGGAGACCGCCTGGGAATACCAGGTGCTGTAAGCCTTTTCTTTTCTCTTTCAACGCAACATTGGGTGATTCTCCATCTTGGTTACACAGATGACATTGATGAGGTAACAGCCGTGACTGTCATGACATTCTGACGTATTGTCGCCTTCAAAAGACATATTGAGGTAACAATTTGTCGCTTACGGCCATTCCACCTTCAACGTGCCCGATCTCATTCGAACTCGGAAGCCAAGCAAGGTAGGGCCTGGCTAGTACTTGGACGGAAGACCGCCTGGGAATCCCAGGTGCTGTAAGCCTTTTCTGTTATTTTTCAACGCAACATTGTGTGATTCTCCTTTTTGGTAACGCAGATGACCTTGATGAGGTAACAGTCGTGACTGTCATGACATTCTGACGTGTTGTCGCCTTCAAATGACGTAATGAGGTAACAATTTCTCGCTGACCGCCATACCACCTTCAACATGCCCGATCTCATTTGAACTCGGAAGCCAAGCAAGGTAGGGCCTGGCTAGTACTTGGACGGGAGACCGCCTGGGAATTCCAGGTGCTGTAAGCCTTTTCTTTTCTCTTTCAACGCAACATTGGGTGATTCTCCATCTTGGTTACACATATGTCCTTGATGAGCAGATAATTGTGACATTCTGACGTGTTGTCGCCTTCAAATGACGTAATGAGGTAACAATTTCTCGCTTACGGCCATACCACCTTCAACGTGCCCGATCTCATTCGAACTCGGAAGCCAAGCAAGGTAGGGCCTGGCTAGTACTTGGATGGGAGACCACCTGGGAATACCAGGTCCTGTAAGCCTTTTCTTTTCTCTTTCAACACAACATTGGGTGATTCTCCATCTTGGTTACACATATGTCCTTGATGAGCAGATAGTTGTGACAGTCTGACATATAGTCGCCTTCAAAAGATATAATGTGGTACAGTTTTGTCGCTTACGGCCATACCACCTTCAACGTGCCCGATCTCATTTGAACTCAGAAGCCAAGCAAGGTAGGGCCTGGCTAGTACTTGGACGGGAGACCGCCTGGGAATACCAGGTGCTGTAAGCCTTTTCTTTTCTCTTTCAACGCAACATTGGGTGATTCTCCATCTTGGTTACACAGATGACATTGATGAGGTAACAGTCGTGACTGTCATGACATTCTGACGTGTTGTCGCCTTCATAAGACATATTGAGGTAACAATTTATCGCTTACGGCCATACCACCTTCAACGTGCCCGATCTCATTCAACCTCGGAAGCCAAGCAAGGTAGGGCCTGGCTAGTACTTGGACGGGAGACCGCCTGGGAATACCAGGTGCTGTAAGCCTTTTCTTTTCTCTTTCAATGCAACATTGGGTGATTCTCCATCTTGGTTACACATATGTCATTGATGAGCATATAGTTGTGACAGTCTGACATATAGTCACCTTCAAAAGATATAATGTGGTACAGGTTTGTCGCTTACGGCCATACCACCTTCAACGTGCCTGATCTCATTCAAACTCGGAAGCCAAGCAAAGTAGGGCCTGGCTAGTACTTGGACGGGAGACCGCCTGGGAATACCAGGTGCTGTAAGCCTTTTCTTTTCTCTTTCAACGCAACATTGGGTGATTCTCCATCTTGGTTACACAGATGACATTGATGAGGTAACAGTCGTGACTGTCATGACATTCTGACGTGTTGTCGCCTTCAAAAGACATATTGAGGTTACAACTTGTCGCTTACGGCCATACCACCTTCAACGTGCCCGATCTCATTCGACCTCGGAAGCCAAGCAAGGTAGGGCCTGGCTAGTACTTGGACGGGAGACCGCCTGGGAATACCAGGTGCTGTAAGCCTTTTCTTTTCTCTTTCAAAGCAACATTGGGTGATTCTCCATCTTGGTTACACAGATGACATTGATGAGGTAACAGTCGTGACTGTCATGACATTCTGACGTGTTGTCACCTTCAAATGACGTAATGAGGTAACAATTTGTCGCTTACGGCCATTCCACCTACAACGTGCCCGATCTCATTCAACCTCGGAAGCCAAGCAAGGTAGGGCCTGGCTAGTACTTGGATGGGAGACCGCCTGGGAATACCAGGTGCTGTAAGCCTTTTCTTTTCTCTTTCAACGCAACATTGGGTGATTCTCCATATTGGGTACACAGATAACATTGATGAGGTAACAGTCGTGACTGTCATGACAATCTGACGTGTTGTCGCCTTCAAATGACGTAATGAGGTAACAATTTCTCGCTTACGGCCATACCACCTTCAACGTGCCCGATCTCATTCGACCTCGGAAGCCAAGCAAGGTAGGGCCTGGCTAGTACTTGGATGGGAGACCGCCTGGGAATACCAGGTGCTGTAAGCCTTTTCTTTTCTCTTTCAACGCAACATTTGGTGTTTCTCCATATTGGATACACAGATGACCTTGATGAGGTAACAGTCGTGACTGTGATGACATTCTGACGTGTTGTCGCCTTTAAAAGACATAATGAGGTAACAACTTGTCGCTTACGGCCATACCACCTTCAACGTGCCCGATCTCATTCGACCTCGGAAGCCAAGCAAGGTAGGGCCTGGCTAGTACTTGGACGGGAGACCGCCTGGGAATACCAGGTGCTGTAAGCCTTTTCTTTTCTCTTTCAACGCAACATTGGGTGATTCTCCATCTTGGTTACACATATGTCATTGATGAGCAGATAGTTGTGACAGTCTGACATATAGTCACCTTCAAAAGATATAATGTGGTACAGGTTTGTCGCTTACGGCCATACCACCTTCAACGTGCCTGATCTCATTCAAACTCGGAAGCCAAGCAAAGTAGGGCCTGGCTAGTACTTGGACGGGAGACCGCCTGGGAATACCAGGTGCTGTAAGCCTTTTCTGTTATTTTTCAACGCAACATTTGGTGATTCTCCATATTGGTTACACAGATGACCTTGATGAGGTAACAGTCGTGACTCTGATGACATTCTGACGTGTTGTCGCCTTCAAAAGACATATTGAGGTTACAACTTGTCGCTTACGGCCATACCACCTTCAACTTGCCCGATCTCATTTGACCTCGGAAGCCAAGCAAGGTAGGGCCTGGCTAGTACTTGGACGGGAGACCGCCTGGGAATACCAGGTGCTGTAAGCCTTTTCTTTTCTCTTTCAAAGCAACATTGGGTGATTCTCCATCTTGGTTACACAGATGACATTGATGAGGTAACAGTCGTGACTGTCATGACATTCTGACGTGTTGTCGCCTTCAAATGACGTAATGAGGTAACAATTTCTCGCTTACGGCCATACCACCTTCAACGTGCCCGATCTCATTCGACCTCGGAAGCCAAACAAGGTAGGGCCTGACTAGTACTTGGACGGGAGACTGCCTTGGAATACCAGGTGCTGTAATCCTTTTCTGTTATTTTTCAACGCAACATTGGGTGATTCTCCATCTTGGTTACACAGATGACATTGATGAGGTAACAGTCGTGACTGTCATGACATTCTGACGTGTTGTCGCCTTCAAATGACGTAATGAGGTAACAACTTCTCGCTTACGGCCATTCCACCTACAACGTGCCCGATCTCATTCAACCTCGGAAGCCAAGCAAGGTAGGGCCTGGCTAGTACTTGGATGGGAGACCGCCTGGGAATACCAGGTGCTGTAAGCCTTTTCTTTTCTCTTTCAATGCAACATTGGGTGATTCTCCATCTTGGTTACACATATGTCATTGATGAGCATATAATTGTGACAGTCTGACATATAGTCACCTTCAAAAGATATAATGTGGTACAGGTTTATCGCTTATGGCCATACCACCTTCAACGTGCCTGATCTCATTCGAACTCGGAAGCCAAGCAAGGTAGTGCCTGGCTAGTACTTGGACGGGAGACCGCCTGGGAATACCAGGTGCTGTAAGCCTTTTCTTTTCTCTTTCAACGCAACATTGGGTGATTCTCCATCTTGGTTACACAGATGACATTGATGAGGTAACAGTCGTGACTGTCATGACATTCTGACGTGTTGTCGCCTTCAAAAGACATATTGAGGTAACAATTTGTCGCTTACGGCCATACCACCTTCAACATGCCTGATCTCATTCGACCTCGGAAGCCAAGCAAGGTAGGGCCTGGTTAGTACTTGGACGGGAGACCGCCTAGGAATACCAGGTGCTGTAAGCCTTTTCTGTTATTTTTCAACGCAAGATTTGGTGATTCTCCATATTGGTTACACAGATGACATTGATGAGGTAAAAATCGTGACTGTCATGACATTCTGACGTGTTGTCGCCTTCAAATGACGTAATGAGGTAACAATATGTCGCTTACGGCCATACCACCTTCAACGTGCCCGATCTCATTCGACCTCGGAAGCCAAGCAAGGTAGGGCCTGGCTAGTACTTGGACGGGAGACCGCCTGGGAATACCAGGTGCTGTAAGCCTTTTCTTTTCTCTTTCAACGCAACATTGGGTGATTCTCCATATTGGTTACACAGATGACATTGATGAGGTAACAGTCGTGACTGTCATGACAATCTGACGTGTTGTCGCCTTCAAATGACGTAATGAGGTAACAATTTCTCGCTTACGGCCATACCACCTTCAACGTGCCCGATCTCATTCGACCTCGGAAGCCAAGCAAGGTAGGGCCTGGCTAGTACTTGGATGGGAGACCGCCTGGGAATACCCGGTGCTGTAAGCCTTTTCTTTTCTCTTTCAACGCAACATTGGGTGATTCTCCATCTTGGTTACACAGATGACATTGATGAGGTAACAGTCGTGACTGTCATGACATTCTGACGTGTTGTCGCCTTCAAAAGACATATTGAGGTAGCAATTTGTCGCTTACGGCCATACCACCTTCAACATGCCTGATCTCATTCGACCTCGGAAGCCAAGCAAGGTAGGGCCTGGCTAGTACTTGGACGGGAGACTGCCTGGGAATACCAGGTGCTGTAAGCCTTTTCTTTTCTCGTTCAACGCAACATTGGGTGATTCTCCATCTTGGTTACACAGATGACATTGATGAGGTAACAGTCGTGACTGTCATGACATTCTGACGTGTTGTCGCCTTCAAAAGACATATTGAGGTAACAATTTGTCGCTTACGGCCGTTCCACCTTCAACGTGCCCGATCTCAGTCGAACTCGGAAGCCAAGCAAGGTAGGGCCTGGCTAGTACTTGGACAGGAGACCGCCTAGGAATACCAGGTGCTGTAAGCCTTTTCTGTTATTTTTCAACGCAAGATTTGGTGATTCTCCATATTGGTTACACATATGTCCTTGATGAGCAGATAGTAGTGACAGTCTGACATATAGTCGCCTTCAAAAGATATAATGTGGTACAGGTTTGTCGCTTACGGCCATACCACCTTCAACGTGCCCGATCTCATTCGAACTCGGAAGCCAAGCAAGGTAGGGCCTGGCTAGTACTTGGACGGGAGACTGCCTCGGAATACCAGGTGCTGTAAGCCTTTTCTTTTCTCTTTCAATGCAACATTGGGTGATTCTCCATCTTGGTTACACATATGTCATTGATGAGCAGATAGTTGTGACAGTCTGACATATAGTCACCTTCAAAAGATATAATGTGGTACAGGTTTGTCGCTTATGGCCATACCACCTTCAACGTGCCCGATCTCATTCGAACTCGGAAGCCAAGCAAAGTAGGGCCTGGCTAGTACTTGGACGGGAGACCGCCTGGGAATACCAGGTGCTGTAAGCCTTTTCTTTTCTCTTTCAACGCAACATTGGGTGATTCTCCATCTTGGTTACACATATGTCCTTGATGAGCAGATAGTTGTGACAGTCTGACATATAGTCGCCTTCAAAAGACATATTGATGTAACAATTTGTCGCTTACGGCCATACCACCTTCAACGTGCCCGATCTCATTCGACCTCGGAAGCAAAGCAAGGTAGGGCCCAGCTAGTACTTGGACGGGAGACTGCCTGGGAATACCAGGTGCTGTAAGCCTTTTCTGTTATTTTTCAACGCAACATTTGGTGATTCTCCATATTGGATACACAGATGACCTTGATGAGGTAACAGTCGTGACTGTGATGACATTCTGACGTTTTGTCGCCTTCAAAAGACATATTGAGGTAACAACTTGTCGCTTACGGCCATACCACCTTCAACGTGCCCGATCTCATTCGACCTCGGAAGCCAAGCAAGGTAGGGCCTGGCTAGTACTTGGACGGGAGACCGCCTTGGAATACCAGGTGCTGTAAGCCTTTTCTTTTCTCTTTCAACGCAACATTGGGTGATTCTCCATCTTGGTTACACAGATGAAATTGATGAGGTAACAGTCGTGACTGTCATGACATTCTGACGTGTTGTCGCCTTCAAATGACGTAATGAGGTAACAATTTCTCGCTTACGGCCATTCCACCTACAACGTGCCCGATCTCATTCGACCTCGGAAGCCAATCAAGGTAGGGCCTGGCTAGTACTTGGACGGGAGACCGCCTGGGAATACCAGGTGCTGTAAGCCTTTTCTTTTCTCTTTCAACGCAACATTGGGTGATTCTCCATCTTGGTTACACATTTGTCCTTGATGAGCAGATAGTAGTGACAGTCTGACATATAGTCGCCTTCAAAAGATATAATGTGGTACAGGTTTGTCGCTTACGGCCATACCACCTTCAATGTGCCCGATCTCATTCGAACTCGGAAGCCAAGCAAGGTAGGGCCTGGCTAGTACTTGGACGGGAGACCGCCTGGGAATACCAGGTGCTGTAAGCCTTTTCTTTTCTCTTTCAACGCAACATTTGGTGATTCTCCATATTGGTTACACAGATGACCTTGATGAGGTAACAGTCGTGACTGTGATGACATTCTGACGTGTTGTCGCCTTCAAAAGACATATTGAGGTAACAACTTGTCGCTTACGGCAATACCACCTTCAACGTGCCCGATCTCATTCGACCTCGGAAGCCAATCAAGGTAGGGCCTGGCTAGTACTTGGACGGGAGACCGCCTGGGAATACCAGGTGCTGTAAGCCTTTTCTTTTCTCTTTCAACGCAACATTGGGTGATTCTCCATCTTGGTTACACATTTGTCCTTGATGAGCAGATAGTAGTGACAGTCTGACATATAGTCGCCTTCAAAAGATATAATGTGGTAAAGGTTTGTCGCTTACGGCCATACCACCTTCAATGTGCCCGATCTCATTCGAACTCGGAAGCCAAGCAAGGTAGGGCCTGGCTAGTACTTGGATGGGAGACCACCTGGGAATACCAGGTGCTGTAAGCCTTTTCTTTTCTCTTTCAATGCAACATTGGGTGATTCTCCATCTTGGTTACACATATGTCATTGATGAGCAGATACTTGTGACAGTCTGACATATAGTCACCTTCAAAAGATATAATGTGGTACAGGTTTGTCGCTTATGGCCATACCACCTTCAACGTGCCCGATCTCGTTCGAACTCGGAAGCCAAGCAAGGTAGGGCCTGGCTAGTACTTGGACGGGAGACCGCCTGGGAATACCAGGTGCTGTTAGCCTTTTCTGTTATTTTTCAACGCAACATTTGGTGATTCTCCATATTGGTTACACAGATGACCTTGATGAGGTAACAGTCGTGACTGTGATGACATTCTGACGTGTTGTCGCCTTCAAAAGACATATTGAGGTAACAACTTGTCGCTTACGGCCATACCACCTTCAACGTGCCCGATCTCATTCGACCTCGGAAGCCAAGCAAGGTAGGGCCTGGCTAGTACTTGGACGGGAGACCGCCTAGGAATGCCAGGTGCTGTAAACCTTTTCTTTTCTCTTTCAACGCAACATTGGGTGATTCTCCATCTTGGTTACACATATGTCCTTGATGAGCAGATAGTTGTGACAGTCTGACATATAGTCGCCTTCAAAAGATATAATGTGGTACAATTTTGTCGCTTACGGCCATACCACCTTCAACGTGCCCGATCTCATTCGAACTCGGAAGCCAAGCAAGGTAGGGCCTGGCTAGTACTTGGACGGGAGACTGCCTGGGAATACCAGGTGCTGTAAGCCTTTTCTGTTATTTTTCAACGCAACATTTGGTGATTCTCCATATTGGTTACACAGATGACATTGATGAGGTAACAGTCGTGACTGTCATGACAATCTGACGTGTTGTCGCCTTCAAATGACGTAATGAGGTAACAATTTCTCGCTTACGGCCATACCACCTTCAACGTGCCCGATCTCATTCGACCTCGGAAGCCAAGCAAGGTAGGGCCTGGCTAGTACTTGGATGGGAGACCGCCTGGGAATACCAGGTGCTGTAAGCCTTTTCTTTTCTCTTTCAACGCAACATTGGGTGATTCTCCATCTTGGTTACACAGATGACATTGATGAGGTAACAGTCGTGACTGTCAAAACATTCTGACTTGTTGTCGCCTTCAAAAGACATATTGAGGTAACAATTTGTCGCTTACGGCCATACCACCTTCAACGTGCCCGATCTCATTAGAATTCGGAAGCCAAGCAAGCTAGGGCCTGGCTAGTACTTGGACGGGAGACCGCCTGGGAATAGCAGGTGCTGTAAGCCTTTTCTGTTATTTTTCAACGCAACATTAGGTGATTCTCCATCTTGGTTACACATATGTCCTTGATTATCAGATAATTGTGACAGTCTGACATATAGTCACCTTCAAAAGATATAATGTGGTACAGGTTTTTTGCTTACGGCCATACCACCTTCAACGTGCCCGATCTCATTAGAATTCGGAAGCCAAGCAAGGTAGGGCCTGGCTAGTACTTGGACGGGAGACCGCCTGGGAATACCAGGTGCTGTAAGCCTTTTCTTTTCTCTTTCAACGCAACATTGGGTGATTCTCCATCTTGGTTACACAGATGACATTGATGAGGTAACAGTCGTGACTGTCATGACATTCTGACGTGTTGTCGCCTTCAAAAGACATATTGAGGTAACAACTTGTCGCTTACGGCCATACCACCTTCAACGTGCCCGATCTCATTCGACCTCGGAAGCCAAGCAAGGTAGGGCCTGGCTAGTACTTGGACGGTAGACCGCCTGGGAATACCAGGTGCTGTAAGCCTTTTCTGTTATTTTTCAACGCAACATTGGGTGATTCTCCTTTTTGGTAACGCAGATGACCTTGATGAAGTAACAGTCGTGACTGTCATGACATTCTGACGTGTTGTCACCTTCAAATGACGTAATGAGGTAACAATTTCTCGCTTACGGCCATACCACCTTCATTGTGCCCGATCTCATTCGAACTCGGAAGCCAAGCAAGGTAGGGCCTGGCTTGTACTTGGACGGGAGACCGCCTGGGAATACCAGGTGCTGTAAGCCTTTTCTTTTCTCTTTCAACGCAACATTGGGTGATTCTCCATCTTGGTTACACAGATGACATTGATGAGGTAACAGTCGTGACTGTCATGACATTCTGACGTGTTGTCGCCTTCAAAAGACATATTGAGGTAACAATTTATCGCTTACGGCCATACCACCTTCAACGTCCCCGATCTCATTTGAACTCGGAAGCCAAGCAAGGTAGGGCCTGGCTAGTACTTGGACGGGAGACTGCCTGGGAATTCCAGGTGCTGTAAGCCTTTTCTTTTCTCTTTCAACGCAACATTGGGTGATTCTCCATCTTGGTTACACATATGTCCTTGATGAGCAGATAGTTGTGACAGTCTGACATATAGTCACCTTCAAAAGATATAATGTGGTACAGGTTTGTCGCTTACGGCCATACCACCTTTAAAGTGCCTGATCTCATTCGACCTCGGAAGCCAAGCAAGGTAGGGCCTGGCTAGTACTTGGACGGTAGACCGCCTGGGAATACCAGGTGCTGTAAGCCTTTTCTGTTATTTTTCAACGCAACATTGGGTGATTCTCCATCTTGGTTACACAGATGACATTGATGAGGTAACAGTCGTGACTGTCATGACATTCTGACGTGTTGTCGCCTTCAAATGACGTAATGAGGTAACAGTTTCTCGCTTACGGCCATTCCACCTTCAACGTGCCCGATCTCATTCGACCTCGGAAGCCAATCAAGGTAGGGCCTGGCTAGTACTTGGACGGGAGACCGCCAAGGAATACCAGGTGCTGTAAGCATTTTCTTTTCTCTTTCAGCGCAACATTGGGTGATTCTCCATCTTGATTACACATATGTCCTTGATGAGCAGATAGTTGTGACAGTCTGACATATAGTCGCCTTCAACAGACATAATAAGGTAACAATTTCTCGCTTACGGCCATACCACCTTCAACGTGCCCGATCTCATTCGAACTCGGAAGCCAAGCAAGGTAGGGCCTGGCTAGTACTTGGACGGGAGACCGCCTGGGAATACCAGGTGCTGTAAGCCTTTTCTTTTCTCTTTCAACGCAACATTGGGTGATTCTCCATCTTGGTTACACAGATGACATTGATGAGGTAACAGTCGTGACTGTCATGACATTCTGACGTGTTGTCGCCTTCAAATGACGTAATGAGGTAACAATTTCTCGCTTACGGCCATTCCACCTTCAACGTGCCCGATCTCATTCGAACTCGGAAGCCAAGCAAGGTAGGGCCTGGCTTGTACTTGGACGGGAGACTGCCTCGGAATACCAGGTGCTGTAAGCCTTTTCTTTTCTCTTTCAACGCAACATTGGGTGATTCTCCATCTTGGTTACACATATGTCCTTGATGAGCAGATAGTTGTGACAGTCTGACATATAGTCACCTTCCAAAGGTATAATGTGGTACAGGTTTGTCGCTTACGGCCATACCACCTTCAACGTGCCTGATCTCATTCAAACTCGGAAGCCAAGCAAAGTAGGGCCTGGCTAGTACTTGGACGGGAGACCGCCTGGGAATACCAGGTGCTGTAAGCCTTTTCTGTTATTTTTCAACGCAACATTTGGTGATTCTCCATATTGGTTACACAGATGACCTTGATGAGGTAACAGTCGTGACTCTGATGACATTCTGACGTGTTGTCGCCTTCAAAAGACATATTGAGGTTACAACTTGTCGCTTACGGCCATACCATCTTCAACGTGCCCGATCTCATTCGACCTCGGAAGCCAAGCAAGGTAGGGCCTGGCTAGTACTTCGATGGGAGACCGCCTGGGAATACCAGGTGCTGTAAGCCTTTTCTTTTCTCTTTCAATGCAACATTGGGTGATTCTCCATCTTGGTTACACATATGTCATTGATGAGCATATAGTTGTGACAGTCTGACATATAGTCACCTTCAAAAGATATAATGTGGTACAGGTTTGTCGCTTACGGCCATACCACCTTCAACGTGCCTGATCTCATTCAAACTCGGAAGCCAAGCAAAGTAGGGCCTGGCTGGTACTTGGACGGGAGACCGCCTGGGAATACCAGGTGCTGTAAGCCTTTTCTTTTCTCTTTCAACGCAACATTGGGTGATTCTCCATCTTGGTTACACAGATGACATTGATGAGGTAACAGTCGTGACTGTCATGACATTCTGACGTGTTGTCGCCTTCAAATGACGTAATGAGGTAACAATTTCTCGCTTACGGCCATACCACCTTCAACGTGCCCGATCTCATTCGACCTCGGAAGCCAAACAAGGTAGGGCCTGACTAGTACTTGGACGGGAGACCGCCTGGGAATACCAGGTGCTGTAAGCCTTTTCTGTTATTTTTCAACGCAACATTGGGTGATTCTCCATCTTGGTTACACAGATGACATTGATGAGGTAACAGTCGTGACTGTCATGACATTCTGACGTGTTGTCGCCTTCAAATGACGTAATGAGGTAACAATTTCTCGCTTACGGCCATTCCACCTACAACGTGCCCGATCTCATTCAACCTCGGAAGCCAAGCAAGGTAGGGCCTGGCTAGTACTTGGACGGGAGACCGCCTGGGAATACCAGGTGCTGTAAGCCTTTTCTTTTCTCTTTCAACGCAACATTGGGTGATTCTCCATATTGGTTACACAGATGACATTGATGAGGTAACAGTCGTGACTGTCATGACAATCTGACGTGTTGTCGCCTTCAAATGACGTAATGAGGTAACAATTTCTCGCTTACGGCCATACCACCTTCAACGTGCCCGATCTCATTCGACCTCGGAAGCCAAGCAAGGTAGGGCATGGCTAGTACTTGGATGGGAGACCGCCTGGGAATACCAGGTGCTGTAATCCTTTTCTTTTCTCGTTCAACGCAACATTGGGTGATTCTCCATCTTGGTTACACAGATGACATTGATGAGGTAACAGTCGTGACTGTCATGACATTCTGACGTGTTGTCGCCTTCAAAAGACATATTGAGGTAACAATTTGTCGCTTACGGCCGTTCCACCTTCAACGTGCCCGATCTCAGTCGAACTCGGAAGCCAAGCAAGGTAGGGCCTGGCTAGTACTTGGACGGGGGACCAAATTGGAATACAAGGTTCTGTAAGCCTTTTCTGTTATTTTTCAACGCAACATTGGGTGATTCTCCATCTTGGTTACACATATGTCCTTGATGAGCAGATAGTAGTAACAGTCTGACATATAGTCGCCTTCAAAAGACATAATAAGGTAACAATTTCTCGCTTACGGCCATACCACCTTCAACCTGCCCGATCTCATTCGAACTTGGAAGCCAAGCAAGGTAGGGCCTGGCTAGTACTTGAACGGGAGACCGCCTAGGAATAGCAGGTGCTGTAAGCCTTTTCTGTTACTTTTCAACGCAAGATTTGGTGATTCTCCATATTGGTTACACATATGTCCTTGATGAGCAGATAGTAGTGACAGTCTGACATATAGTCGCCTTCAAAAGATATAATGTGGTACAGGTTTGTCGCTTACGGCCATACCACCTTCAACGTGCCCGATCTCATTCGAACTCGGAAGCCAAGCAAGGTAGGGCCTGGCTAGTACTTGGACGGGAGACTGCCTCGGAATACCAGGTGCTGTAAGCCTTTTCTTTTCTCTTTCAATGCAACATTGGGTGATTCTCCATCTTGGTTACACATATGTCATTGATGAGCAGATAGTTGTGACAGTCTGACATATAGTCACCTTCAAAAGATATAATGTGGTACAGGTTTGTCGCTTACGGCCATACCACCTTCAACGTGCCCGATCTCATTCGAACTCGGAAGCCAAGCAAAGTAGGGCCTGGCTAGTACTTGGACGGGAGACCGCCTGGGAATACCAGGTGCTGTAAGCCTTTTCTTTTCTCTTTCAACGCAACATTGGGTGATTCTCCATCTTGGTTACACATATGTCCTTGATGAGCAGATAGTTGTGACAGTCTGACATATAGTCGCCTTCAAAAGACATATTGATGTAACAATTTGTCGCTTACGGCCATACCACCTTCAACGTGCCCGATCTCATTCGACCTCGGAAGCCAAGCAAGGTAGGGCCTGGCTAGTACTTGGACGGGAGACCGCCTGGGAATACCAGGTGCTGTAAGCCTTTTCTGTTATTTTTCAACGCAACATTTGGTGATTCTCCATATTGGATACACAGATGACCTTGATGAGGTAACAGTCGTGACTGTGATGACATTCTGACGTTTTGTCGCCTTCAAAAGACATATTGAGGTAACAACTTGTCGCTTACGGCCATACCACCTTCAACGTGCCCGATCTCATTCGACCTCGGAAGCCAAGCAAAGTAGGGCCTGGCTAGTACTTGGACGGGTGACCGCCTTGGAATACCAGGTGCTGTAAGCCTTTTCTTTTCTCTTTCAACGCAACATTGGGTGATTCTCCATCTTGGTTACACAGATGACATTGATGAGGTAACAGTCGTGACTGTCATGACATTCTGACGTGTTGTCGCCTTCAAATGACGTAATGAGGTAACAATTTCTCGCTTACGGCCATACCACCTTCAACGTGCCCGATCTCATTCGACCTCGGAAGCCAATCAAGGTAGGGCCTGACTAGTACTTGGACGGGAGACCGCCTGGGAATACCAGGTGCTGTAAGCCTTTTCTTTTCTCTTTCAACGCAACATTGGGTGATTCTCCATCTTGGTTACACATTTGTCCTTGATGAGCAGATAGTAGTGACAGTCTGACATATAGTCGCCTTCAAAAGATATAATGTGGTACAGGTTTGTCGCTTACGGCCATACCACCTTCAATGTGCCCGATCTCATTCGAACTCGGAAGCCAAGCAAGGTAGGGCCTGGCTAGTACTTGGATGGGAGACCACCTGGGAATACCAGGTGCTGTAAGCCTTTTCTTTTCTCTTTCAATGCAACATTGGGTGATTCTCCATCTTGGTTACACATATGTCCTTGATGAGCAGATAGTTGTGACAGTCTGACATATAAACACCTTCAAAAGATATAATGTGGTACAGGTTTGTCGCTTATGGCCATACCACCTTCAACGTGCCCGATCTCGTTCGAACTCGGAAGCCAAGCAAGGTAGGGCCTGGCTAGTACTTGGACGGGAGACCGCCTGGGAATACCAGGTGCTGTAAGCCTTTTCTGTTATTTTTCAACGCAACATTTGGTGATTCTCCATATTGGTTACACAGATGACCTTGATGAGGTAACAGTCGTGACTGTGATGACATTCTGACGTGTTGTCGCCTTCAAAAGACATATTGAGGTAACAACTTGTCGCTTACGGCCATACCACCTTCAACGTGCCCGATCTCATTCGACCTCGGAAGCCAAGCAAAGTAGGGCCTGGCTAGTACTTGGACGGGTGACCGCCTTGGAATACCAGGTGCTGTAAGCCTTTTCTTTTCTCTTTCAACGCAACATTGGGTGATTCTCCATCTTGGTTACACAGATGACATTGATGAGGTAACAGTCGTGACTGTCATGACATTCTGACGTGTTGTCGCCTTCAAATGACGTAATGAGGTAACAATTTCTCTCTTACGGCCATACCACCTTCAACGTGCCCGATCTCATTCGACCTCGGAAGCCAATCAAGGTAGGGCCTGACTAGTACTTGGACGGGAGACCGCCTGGGAATACCAGGTGCTGTAAGCCTTTTCTTTTCTCTTTCAACGCAACATTGGGTGATTCTCCATCTTGGTTACACATTTGTCCTTGATGAGCAGATAGTAGTGACAGTCTGACATATAGTCGCCTTCAAAAGATATAATGTGGTACAGGTTTGTCGCTTACGGCCATACCACCTTCAATGTGCCCGATCTCATTCGAACTCAGAAGCCAAGCAAGGTAGGGCCTGGCTAGTACTTGGATGGGAGACCACCTGGGAATACCAGGTGCTGTAAGCCTTTTCTTTTCTCTTTCAATGCAACATTGGGTGATTCTCCATCTTGGTTACACATATGTCATTGATGAGCAGATAGTTGTGACAGTCTGACATATAGTCGCCTTCAAAAGATATAATGTGGTACAGTTTTGTCGCTTACGGCCATACCACCTTCAACGTGCCCGATCTCATTTGAACTCAGAAGCCAAGCAAGGTAGGGCCTGGCTAGTACTTGGACGGGAGACCGCCTGGGAATACCAGGTGCTGTAAGCCTTTTCTTTTCTCTTTCAACGCAACATTGGGTGATTCTCCATCTTGGTTACACAGATGACATTGATGAGGTAACAGTCGTGACTGTCATGACATTCTGACGTGTTGTCGCCTTCATAAGACATATTGAGGTAACAATTTATCGCTTACGGCCATACCACCTTCAACGTGCCCGATCTCATTCAACCTCGGAAGCCAAGCAAGGTAGGGCCTGGCTAGTACTTGGACGGGAGACCGCCTAGGAATACCAGGTGCTGTAAGCCTTTTCTTTTCTCTTTCAACGCAACATTGGGTGATTCTCCATCTTGGTTACACATATGTCCTTGATGAGCAGATAGTTGTGACAGTCTGACATATAGTCACCTTCAAAAGATATAATGTGGTACAGGTTTGTCGCTTACGGCCATACCACCTTCAACGTGCCTGATCTCATTCGACCTCGGAAGCCAAGCAAGGTAGGGCCTGGCTAGTACTTGGACGGTAGACCGCCTGGGAATACCAGGTGCTGTAAGCCTTTTCTGTTATTTTTCAACGCAACATTGGGTGATTCTCCTTTTTGGTAACGCAGATGACCTTGATGAAGTAACAGTCGTGACTGTCATGACATTCTGACGTGTTGTCACCTTCAAATGACGTAATGAGGTAACAATTTCTCGCTTACGGCCATACCACCTTCAACGTGCCCGATCTCATTCGACCTCGGAAGCCAAGCAAGGTAGGGCCTGGCTAGTACTTGGACGGGAGACCGCCTGGGAATACCAGGTGCTGTAAGCCTTTTCTTTTCTCTTTCAATGCAACATTGGGTGATTCTCCATCTTGGTTACACATATGTCATTGATGAGCATATAGTTGTGACAGTCTGACATATAGTCACCTTCAAAAGATATAATGTGGTACAGGTTTGTCGCTTACGGCCATACCACCTTCAACGTGCCTGATCTCATTCAAACTCGGAAGCCAAGCAAAGTAGGGCCTGGCTAGTACTTGGACGGGAGACCGCCTGGGAATACCAGGTGCTGTAAGCCTTTTCTGTTATTTTTCAACGCAACATTTGGTGATTCTCCATATTGGTTACACAGATGACCTTGATGAGGTAACAGTCGTGACTCTGATGACATTCTGACGTGTTGTCGCCTTCAAAAGACATATTGAGGTTACAACTTGTCGCTTACGGCCATACCACCTTCAACGTGCCCGATCTCATTCGACCTCGGAAGCCAAGCAAGGTAGGGCCTGGCTAGTACTTGGACGGGAGACCGCCTGGGAATACCAGGTGCTGTAAGCCTTTTCTTTTCTCTTTCAAAGCAACATTGGGTGATTCTCCATCTTGGTTACACAGATGACATTGATGAGGTAACAGTCGTGACTGTCATGACAATCTGACGTGTTGTCGCCTTCAAATGACGTAATGAGGTAACAATTTCTCGCTTACGGCCATACCACCTTCAACGTGCCCGATCTCATTCGACCTCGGAAGCCAAGCAAGTTAGGGCCTGGCTAGTACTTGGATGGGAGACCGCCTGGGAATACCAGGTGCTGTAAGCCTTTTCTTTTCTCTTTCAACGCAACATTTGGTGTTTCTCCATATTGGATACACAGATGACCTTGATGAGGTAACAGTCGTGACTGTGATGACATTCTGACGTGTTGTCGCCTTTAAAAGACATAATGAGGTAACAACTTGTCGCTTACGGCCATACCACCTTCAACGTGCCCGATCTCATTCGACCTCGGAAGCCAAGCAAGGTAGGGCCTGGCTAGTACTTGGACGGGAGACCGCCTGGGAATACCAGGTGCTGTAAGCCTTTTCTTTTCTCTTTCAACGCAACATTGGGTGATTCTCCATCTTGGTTACACATATGTCATTGATGAGCAGATAGTTGTGACAGTCTGACATATAGTCACCTTCAAAAGATATAATGTGGTACAGGTTTGTCGCTTACGGCCATACCACCTTCAACGTGCCTGATCTCATTCAAACTCGGAAGCCAAGCAAAGTAGGGCCTGGCTAGTACTTGGACGGGAGACCGCCTGGGAATACCAGGTGCTGTAAGCCTTTTCTGTTATTTTTCAACGCAACATTTGGTGATTCTCCATATTGGTTACACAGATGACCTTGATGAGGTAACAGTCGTGACTGTGATGACATTCTGACGTGTTGTCGCCTTCAAATGACGTAATGAGGTAACAATTTCTCTCTTACGGCCATTCCACCTACCACGTGCCCGATCTCATTCGACCTCGGAAGCCAATCAAGGTAGGGCCTGGCTAGTACTTGGACGGGAGACCGCCTGGGAATACCAGGTGCTGTAAGCCTTTTCTTTTCTCTTTCAATGCAACATTGGGTGATTCTCCATCTTGGTTACACATATGTCATTGATGAGCATATAATTGTGACAGTCTGACATATAGTCACCTTCAAAAGATATAATGTGGTACAGGTTTATCGCTTATGGCCATACCACCTTCAACGTGCCTGCTCTCATTTGAACTCGGAAGCCAAGCAAGGTAGTGCCTGGCTA
Source organism: Macropodus opercularis (assembly GCA_030770545.1). Classification (NCBI taxonomy): domain Eukaryota; kingdom Metazoa; phylum Chordata; class Actinopteri; order Anabantiformes; family Osphronemidae; genus Macropodus; species Macropodus opercularis. Next base: position 1,928,530 of record CM061093.1, read on the forward strand.
GTACTTGGACGGGAGACCGCCTGGGAATACCAGGTGCTGTAAGCCTTTTCTTTTCTCTTTCAACGCAACATTGGGTGATTCTCCATATTGGTTACACAGATGACATTGATGAGGTAAAAATCGTGACTGTCATGACATTCTGACGTGTTGTCGCCTTCAAATGACGTAATGAGGTAACAATATGTCGCTTACGGCCATACCACCTTCAACGTGCCCGATCTCATTCGACCTCGGAAGCCAAGCAAGGTAGGGCCTGGCTAGTACTTGGACGGGAGACCGCCTGGGAATACCAGGTGCTGTAAGCCTTTTCTTTTCTCTTTCAACGCAACATTGGGTGATTCTCCATATTGGTTACACAGATGACATTGATGAGGTAACAGTCGTGACTGTCATGACAATCTGACGTGTTGTCGCCTTCAAATGACGTAATGAGGTAACAATTTCTCGCTTACGGCCATACCACCTTCAACGTGCCCGATCTCATTCGACCTCGGAAGCCAAGCAAGGTAGGGCATGGCTAGTACTTGGATGGGAGACCGCCTGGGAATACCAGGTGCTGTAAGCCTTTTCTTTTCTCGTTCAACGCAACATTGGGTGATTCTCCATCTTGGTTACACAGATGACATTGATGAGGTAACAGTCGTGACTGTCATGACATTCTGACGTGTTGTCGCCTTCAAAAGACATATTGAGGTAACAATTTGTCGCTTACGGCCGTTCCACCTTCAACGTGCCCGATCTCAGTCGAACTCGGAAGCCAAGCAAGGTAGGGCCTGGCTAGTACTTGGACGGGGGACCAAATTGGAATACAAGGTGCTGTAAGCCTTTTCTGTTATTTTTCAACGCAACATTGGGTGATTCTCCATCTTGGTTACACATATGTCCTTGATGAGCAGATAGTAGTAACAGTCTGACATATAGTCGCCTTCAAAAGACATAATAAGGTAACAATTTCTCGCTTACGGCCATACCACCTTCAACCTGCCCGATCTCATTCGAACTTGGAAGCCAAGCAAGGTAGGGCCTGGCTAGTACTTGAACGGGAGACCGCCTAGGAATAGCAGGTGCTGTAAGCCTTTTCTGTTACTTTTCAACGCAAGATTTGGTGATTCTCCATATTGGTTACACATATGTCCTTGATGAGCAGATAGTAGTGACAGTCTGACATATAGTCGCCTTCAAAAGATATAATGTGGTACAGGTTTGTCGCTTACGGCCATACCACCTTCAACGTGCCCGATCTCATTCGAACTCGGAAGCCAAGCAAGGTAGGGCCTGGCTAGTACTTGGATGGGAGACCGCCTGGGAATACCAGGTGCTGTAAGCCTTTTCTTTTCTCTTTCAATGCAACATTGGGTGATTCTCCATCTTGGTTACACATATGTCATTGATGAGCAGATAGTTGTGACAGTCTGACATATAGTCACCTTCAAAAGATATAATGTGGTACAGGTTTGTCGCTTATGGCCATACCACCTTCAACGTGCCCGATCTCATTCGAACTCGGAAGCCAAGCAAAGTAGGGCCTGGCTAGTACTTGGACGGGAGACCGCCTGGGAATACCAGGTGCTGTAAGCCTTTTCTTTTCTCTTTCAACGCAACATTGGGTGATTCTCCATCTTGGTTACACATATGTCCTTGATGAGCAGATACTTGTGACAGTCTGACATATAGTCGCCTTCAAAAGACATATTGATGTAACAATTTCTCGCTTACGGCCATACCACCTTCAACGTGCCCGATCTCATTCGACCTCGGAAGCCAAGCAAGGTAGGGCCTGGCTAGTACTTGGACGGGAGACCGCCTGGGAATACCAGGTGCTGTAAGCCTTTTCTGTTATTTTTCAACGCAACATTTGGTGATTCTCCATATTGGATACACAGATGACCTTGATGAGGTAACAGTCGTGACTGTGATGACATTCTGACGTTTTGTCGCCTTCAAAAGACATATTGAGGTAACAACTTGTCGCTTACGGCCATACCACCTTCAACGTGCCCGATCTCATTCGACCTCGGAAGCCAAGCAAAGTAGGGCCTGGCTAGTACTTGGACGGGTGACCGCCTTGGAATACCAGGTGCTGTAAGCCTTTTCTTTTCTCTTTCAACGCAACATTGGGTGATTCTCCATCTTGGTTACACAGATGACATTGATGAGGTAACAGTCGTGACTGTCATGACATTCTGACGTGTTGTCGCCTTCAAATGACGTAATGAGGTAACAATTTCTCGCTTACGGCCATACCACCTTCAACGTGCCCGATCTCATTCGACCTCGGAAGCCAATCAAGGTAGGGCCTGACTAGTACTTGGACGGGAGACCGCCTGGGAATACCAGGTGCTGTAAGCCTTTTCTTTTCTCTTTCAACGCAACATTGGGTGATTCTCCATCTTGGTTACACATTTGTCCTTGATGAGCAGATAGTAGTGACAGTCTGACATATAGTCGCCTTCAAAAGATATAATGTGGTACAGGTTTGTCGCTTATGGCCATACCACCTTCAACGTGCCCGATCTCGTTCGAACTCGGAAGCCAAGCAAGGTAGGGCCTGGCTAGTACTTGGACGGGAGACCGCCTGGGAATACCAGGTGCTGTAAGCCTTTTCTGTTATTTTTCAACGCAACATTTGGTGATTCTCCATATTGGTTACACAGATGACCTTGATGAGGTAACAGTCGTGACTGTCATGACATTCTGACGTGTTGTCGCCTTCAAATGACGTAATGAGGTAACAATATGTCGCTTACGGCCATACCACCTTCAACGTGCCCGATCTCATTCGACCTCGGAAGCCAAGCAAGGTAGGGCCTGGCTAGTACTTGGACGGGAGACCGCCTGGGAATACCAGGTGCTGTAAGCCTTTTCTTTTCTCTTTCAACGCAACATTGGGTGATTCTCCATATTGGTTACACAGATGACATTGATGAGGTAACAGTCGTGACTGTCATGACAATCTGACGTGTTGTCGCCTTCAAATGACGTAATGAGGTAACAATTTCTCGCTTACGGCCATACCACCTTCAACGTGCCCGATCTCATTCGACCTCGGAAGCCAAGCAAGGTAGGGCATGGCTAGTACTTGGATGGGAGACCGCCTGGGAATACCAGGTGCTGTAAGCCTTTTCTTTTCTCGTTCAACGCAACATTGGGTGATTCTCCATCTTGGTTACACAGATGACATTGATGAGGTAACAGTCGTGACTGTCATGACATTCTGACGTGTTGTCGCCTTCAAAAGACATATTGAGGTAACAATTTGTCGCTTACGGCCGTTCCACCTTCAACGTGCCCGATCTCAGTCGAACTCGGAAGCCAAGCAAGGTAGGGCCTGGCTAGTACTTGGACGGGGGACCAAATTGGAATACAAGGTGCTGTAAGCCTTTTCTGTTATTTTTCAACGCAACATTGGGTGATTCTCCATCTTGGTTACACATATGTCCTTGATGAGCAGATAGTAGTAACAGTCTGACATATAGTCGCCTTCAAAAGACATAATAAGGTAACAATTTCTCGCTTACGGCCATACCACCTTCAACCTGCCCGATCTCATTCGAACTTGGAAGCCAAGCAAGGTAGGGCCTGGCTAGTACTTGAACGGGAGACCGCCTAGGAATAGCAGGTGCTGTAAGCCTTTTCTGTTACTTTTCAACGCAAGATTTGGTGATTCTCCATATTGGTTACACATATGTCCTTGATGAGCAGATAGTAGTGACAGTCTGACATATAGTCGCCTTCAAAAGATATAATGTGGTACAGGTTTGTCGCTTACGGCCATACCACCTTCAACGTGCCCGATCTCATTCGAACTCGGAAGCCAAGCAAGGTAGGGCCTGGCTAGTACTTGGACGGGAGACTGCCTCGGAATACCAGGTGCTGTAAGCCTTTTCTTTTCTCTTTCAATGCAACATTGGGTGATTCTCCATCTTGGTTACACATATGTCATTGATGAGCAGATAGTTGTGACAGTCTGACATATAGTCACCTTCAAAAGATATAATGTGGTACAGGTTTGTCGCTTATGGCCATACCACCTTCAACGTGCCCGATCTCATTCGAACTCGGAAGCCAAGCAAAGTAGGGCCTGGCTAGTACTTGGACGGGAGACCGCCTGGGAATACCAGGTGCTGTAAGCCTTTTCTTTTCTCTTTCAACGCAACATTGGGTGATTCTCCATCTTGGTTACACATATGTCCTTGATGAGCAGATAGTTGTGACAGTCTGACATATAGTCGCCTTCAAAAGACATATTGATGTAACAATTTGTCGCTTACGGCCATACCACCTTCAACGTGCCCGATCTCATTCGACCTCGGAAGCCAAGCAAGGTAGGGCCTGGCTAGTACTTGGACGGGAGACCGCCTGGGAATACCAGGTGCTGTAAGCCTTTTCTGTTATTTTTCAACGCAACATTTGGTGATTCTCCATATTGGATACACAGATGACCTTGATGAGGTAACAGTCGTGACTGTGATGACATTCTGACGTTTTGTCGCCTTCAAAAGACATATTGAGGTAACAACTTGTCGCTTACGGCCATACCACCTTCAACGTGCCCGATCTCATTCGACCTCGGAAGCCAAGCAAAGTAGGGCCTGGCTAGTACTTGGACGGGTGACCGCCTTGGAATACCAGGTGCTGTAAGCCTTTTCTTTTCTCTTTCAACGCAACATTGGGTGATTCTCCATCTTGGTTACACAGATGACATTGATGAGGTAACAGTCGTGACTGTCATGACATTCTGACGTGTTGTCGCCTTCAAATGACGTAATGAGGTAACAATTTCTCGCTTACGGCCATACCACCTTCAACGTGCCCGATCTCATTCGACCTCGGAAGCCAATCAAGGTAGGGCCTGACTAGTACTTGGACGGGAGACCGCCTGGGAATACCAGGTGCTGTAAGCCTTTTCTTTTCTCTTTCAACGCAACATTGGGTGATTCTCCATCTTGGTTACACATTTGTCCTTGATGAGCAGATAGTAGTGACAGTCTGACATATAGTCGCCTTCAAAAGATATAATGTGGTACAGGTTTGTCGCTTACGGCCATACCACCTTCAATGTGCCCGATCTCATTCGAACTCGGAAGCCAAGCAAGGTAGGGCCTGGCTAGTACTTGGATGGGAGACCACCTGGGAATACCAGGTGCTGTAAGCCTTTTCTTTTCTCTTTCAATGCAACATTGGGTGATTCTCCATCTTGGTTACACATATGTCATTGATGAGCAGATAGTTGTGACAGTCTGACATATAAACACCTTCAAAAGATATAATGTGGTACAGGTTTGTCGCTTATGGCCATACCACCTTCAACGTGCCCGATCTCGTTCGAACTCGGAAGCCAAGCAAGGTAGGGCCTGGCTAGTACTTGGACGGGAGACCGCCTGGGAATACCAGGTGCTGTAAGCCTTTTCTGTTATTTTTCAACGCAACATTTGGTGATTCTCCATATTGGTTACACAGATGACCTTGATGAGGTAACAGTCGTGACTGTGATGACATTCTGACGTGTTGTCGCCTTCAAAAGACATATTGAGGTAACAACTTGTCGCTTACGGCCATACCACCTTCAACGTGCCCGATCTCATTCGACCTCGGAAGCCAAGCAAGGTAGGGCCTGGCTAGTACTTGGATGGGAGACCGCCTGGGAATACCAGGTGCTGTAAACCTTTTCTTTTCTCTTTCAACGCAACATTGGGTGATTCTCCATCTTGGTTACACATATGTCCTTGATGAGCAGATAGTTGTGACAGTCTGACATATAGTCGCCTTCAAAAGATATAATGTGGTACAATTTTGTTGCTTACGGCCATACCACCTTCAACGTGCCCGATCTCATTCGACCTCGGAAGCCAAGCAAGGTAGGGCCTGGCTAGTACTTGGACGGGAGACCGCCTGGGAATACCAGGTGCTGTAAGCCTTTTCTGTTATTTTTCAACGCAACATTTGGTGATTCTCCATATTGGATACACAGATGACCTTGATGAGGTAACAGTCGTGACTGTGATGACATTCTGACGTTTTGTCGCCTTCAAAAGACATATTGAGGTAACAACTTGTCGCTTACGGCCATACCACCTTCAACGTGCCCGATCTCATTCGACCTCGGAAGCCAAGCAAAGTAGGGCCTGGCTAGTACTTGGACGGGTGACCGCCTTGGAATACCAGGTGCTGTAAGCCTTTTCTTTTCTCTTTCAACGCAACATTGGGTGATTCTCCATCTTGGTTACACAGATGACATTGATGAGGTAACAGTCGTGACTGTCATGACATTCTGACGTGTTGTCGCCTTCAAATGACGTAATGAGGTAACAATTTCTCTCTTACGGCCATACCACCTTCAACGTGCCCGATCTCATTCGACCTCGGAAGCCAATCAAGGTAGGGCCTGACTAGTACTTGGACGGGAGACCGCCTGGGAATACCAGGTGCTGTAAGCCTTTTCTTTTCTCTTTCAACGCAACATTGGGTGATTCTCCATCTTGGTTACACATTTGTCCTTGATGAGCAGATAGTAGTGACAGTCTGACATATAGTCGCCTTCAAAAGATATAATGTGGTACAGGTTTGTCGCTTACGGCCATACCACCTTCAACGTGCCCGATCTCATTAGAATTCGGAAGCCAAGCAAGGTAGGGCCTGGCTAGTACTTGGACGGGAGACCGCCTGGGAATAGCAGGTGCTGTAAGCCTTTTCTTTTCTCTTTCAACGCAACATTGGGTGATTCTCCATCTTGGTTACACAGATGACATTGATGAGGTAACAGTCGTGACTGTCAAAACATTCTGACGTGTTGTCGCCTTCAAAAGACATATTGAGGTAACAATTTGTCGCTTACGGCCATACCACCTTCAACGTGCCCGATCTCATTAGAATTCGGAAGCCAAGCAAGGTAGGGCCTGGCTAGTACTTGGACGGGAGACCGCCTGGGAATAGCAGGTGCTGTAAGCCTTTTCTTTTCTCTTTCAACGCAACATTGGGTGATTCTCCATCTTGGTTACACATATGTCCTTGATTATCAGATAATTGTGACAGTCTGACATATAGTCACCTTCAAAAGATATAATGTGGTACAGGTTTGTTGCTTACGGCCATACCACCTTCAACGTGCCCGATCTCATTAGAATTCGGAAGCCAAGCAAGGTAGGGCCTGGCTAGTACTTGGACGGGAGACAGCCTGGGAATAGCAGGTGCTGTAAGCCTTTTATGTTATTTTTCAACGCAACATTTGGTGATTCTCCTTTTTGGTAACGCAGATGACCTTGATGAGGTAACAGTCGTGACTGTGATGACATTCTGACGTGTTGTCGCCTTTAAAAGACATATTGAGGTAACAATTTGTCGCTTACGGCCATATCACCTTCAACGTGCCCGATCTCATTCGAACTCGGAAGCCAAGCAAGGTAGGGCCTGGCTAGTACTTGGACGGGAGACCGCCTGGGAATACCAGGTGCTGTAAGCCTTTTCTTTTCTCTTTCAACGCAACATTGGGTGATTCTCCATCTTGGTTACACATATGTCCTTGATGAGCAGATACTTGTGACAGTCTGACATATAGTCGCCTTCAAAAGATATAATGTGGTACAGTTTTGTCGCTTACGGCCATACTACCTTCAACGTGCCCGATCTCATTCGAACTCGGAAGCCAAGCAAGGTAGGGCTTGGCTAGTACTTGGACGGGAGACAGCCTGGGAATACCAGGTGCTGTAAGCCTTTTATGTTATTTTCAACGCAACATTTGGTGATTCTCCTTTTTGGTAACGCAGATGACCTTGATGAGGTAACAGTCATGACTGTGATGACATTCTGACGTGTTGTCGCCTTTAAAAGACATATTGAGGTAACAATTTGTCGCTTACGGCCATACCACCTTCAATTTGCCCGATCTCATTCGAACTCGGAAGCCAAGCAAGGTAGGGCCTGGCTAGTACTTGGACGGGAGACCGCCTGGGAATACCAGGTGCTGTAAGCCATTTCTGTTATTTTTCAACGCAACATTGGGTGATTCTCCGTATTGGTTACACAGATGACATTGATGAGGTAACAGTCGTGACTGTCATGACATTCTGACATATAGTCGCCTTCAAATGACGTAATGAGGTAACAATTTCTCGCTTACGGCCATACCACCTTCAACGTGCCCAATCTCATTCGAACTCGGAAGCCAAACAAGGTAGGGCCTGGCTAGTACTTGGACGGGAGACTGCCTGGGAATACCAGGTGCTGTAAGCCTTTTCTGTTATTTTTCAACGCAACATTTGGTGATTCTCCATATTGGATACACAGATGACCTTGATGAGGTAACAGTCGTGACTGTCATGACATTCTGACGTGTTGTCGCCTTCAAAAGACATATTGAGGTAACAATGTGTCGCTTACGGCCATACCACCTTCAACATGCCTGATCTCATTCGACCTCGGAAGCCAAGCAAGGTAGGGCCTGGCTAGTACTTGGACAGGAGACCGCCTAGGAATACCAGGTGCTGTAAGCCTTTTCTGTTATTTTTCAACGCAAGATTTGGTGATTCTCCATATTGGTTACACAGATGACATTGATGAGGTAAAAGTCGTGACTGTCATGACATTCTGACATGTTGTCGCCTACAAATGACGTAATGAGGTAACAATTTGTCGCTTACGGCCATACCACCTTCAACGTGCCCCATCTCATTCGACCTCGGAAGCTAAGCAAGGTAGGGCCTGGCTAGTACTTGGACGGGAGACCGCCTGGGAATACCAGGTGCTGTAAGCCTTTTCTTTTCTCTTTCAACGCAACATTGGGTGATTCTCCATCTTGGTTACACAGATGACATTGATGAGGTAACAGTCGTGACTGTCATGACAATCTGACGTGTTGTCGCCTTCAAATGACGTAATGAGGTAACAATTTCTCGCTTACGGCCATACCACCTACAACGTGCCCGATCTCATTCGACCTCGGAAGCCAAGCAAGGTAGGGCCTGCCTAGTACTTGGATGGGAGACCGCCTGGGAATACCAGGTGCTGTAAGCCTTTTCTTTTCTCTTTCAACGCAACATTTGGTGATTCTCCATATTGGATACAAAGATGACCTTGATGAGGTAACAGTCGTGACTGTGAAGTCATTCTGACGTGTTGTCGCCTTCAAAAGACATATTAAGGTAACAACTTGTCGCTTACGGCCATACCACCTTCAACGTGCCCGATCTCATTCGAACTCGGAAGCCAAGCAAGGTAGGGCCTGGGTAGTACTTGGACGGAAGACCGCCTGGGAATACCAGGTGCTGTAAGCTTTTTCTGTTATTTTTCAACGCAACATTGTGTGATTCTCCTTTTTGGTAACGCAGATGACCTTGATGAGGTAACAGTCGTGACTGTCATGACATTTTGACGTGTTGTCGCCTTCAAATGACGTAATGAGGTAACAATTTCTCGCTTACGGCCATACCAACTTCAACGTGCCCGATCTCATTTGAACTCGGAAGCCAAGCAAGGTAGGGCCTGGCTAGTACTTGGACGGGAGACCGCCTGGGAATTCCAGGTGCTGTAAGCCTTTTCTTTTCTCTTTCAACGCAACATTGGGTGATTCTCCATCTTGGTTACACATATGTCCTTGATGAGCAGATAGTTGTGACAGTCTGACATATAGTCACGTTCAAAAGATATAATGTGGTACAGGTTTGTCGCTTACGGCCATACCACCTTCAACGTCCCTGATCTCATTCGACCTCGGAAGCCAAGCAAGGTAGGGCCTGGCTAGTACTTGGACGGGAGACCGACTGGGAATAGCAGGTGCTGTAAGCCTTTTCTGTTATTTTTCAACGCAACATTTGGTGATTCTCCATATTGGTTACACAGATGACCTTGATGAGGTAACAGTCGTGACTGTGATGACATTCTGACGTGTTGTCGCCTTCAAAAGACATATTGAGGTAACAATTTGTCGCTTACGGCCATACCACCTTCAACGTGCCCGATCTCATTCGAACTCGGAAGCCAAGCAAGGTAGGGCCTGGCTAGTACTTGGATGGGAGACCGCCTAGTAATACCAGGTGCTGTAAGCCTTTTCTTTTCTCTTTCAACGCAACATTGGGTGATTCTCCATCTTGGTTACACATATGTCCTTGATGAGCAGATAATTGTGACAGTCTGACATATAGTCACCTTCAAAAGATATAATGTGGTACAGGTTTGTCGCTTACGGCCATACCACCTTCAACGTGCCCGATCTCATTCGACCTCGGAAGCCAAGCAAGGTAGGGCCTGCCTTGTACTTGGACGGGAGACTGCCTGGGAATTCCAGGTGCTGTAAGCCTTTTCTTTTCTCTTTCAACGCAACATTGGGTGATTCTCCATCTTGGTAACGCAGATGACCTTGATGAAGTAACAGTCGTGACTGTCGTGACATTCCAACGTGTTGTCACCTTCAAATGACGTAATGAGGTAACAATTTCTCTCTTACGGCCATACCACCTTCAACGTGCCTGATCTCATTCGAACTCGGAAGCCAAGCAAGGTAGGGCCTGGCTAGTACTTGGATGGGAGACCGCCTAGTAATACCAGGTGCTGTAAGCCTTTTCTTTTCTCTTTCAATGCAACATTGGGTGATTCTCCATCTTGGTTACACATATGTCATTGATGAGCAGATAGTTGTGACAGTCTGACATATAGTCACCTTCAAAAGATATAATGTGGTACAGGTTTGTCGCTTATGGCCATACCACCTTCAACGTGCCCGATCTCATTCGAACTCGGAAGCCAAGCAAGGTAAGGCCTGGCTAGTACTTGGACGGGAGACTGCCTGGGAATACCAGGTGCTGTAAGCCTTTTCTGTTATTTTTCAACGCAACATTGGGTGATTCTCCTTTTTGGTAACGCAGATGACCTTGATGAAGTAACAGTTGTGACTGTCATGACATTCTGACGTGTTGTCGCCTTCAAATGACGTAATGAGGTAACAGTTTGTCGCTTACGGCCATACCACCTTCAACGTGCCCGATCTCATTCGACCTCGGAAGCCAAGCAAGGTAGGGCCTGGCTAGTACTTGGAAGGGAGACCGCCTAGGAATACCAGGTGCTGTAAGCTTTTTCTTTTCTCTTTCAACGCAACATTGGGTGATTCTCCATCTTGGTTACACAGATGACATTGATGAGGTAACAGTCGTGACTGTCATGACATTCTGACGTGTTGTCGCCTTCAAATGACGTAATGAGGTAGCAATTACTCGCTTACGGCCATACCACCTTCAACGTGCCCGATCTCATTCGACCTCGGAAGCCAAGCAAGGTAGGGCCTGGCTAGTACTTGGACGGGAGACCGCCTGGGAAAACCAGGTGCTGTAAGCCTTTTCTTTTCTCTTTCAACGCAACATTGGGTGATTCTCCATCTTGGTTACACATATGTCCTTGATGAGCAGATAGTAGTGACAGTCTGACATATAGTCGCCTTCAAAAGATATAATGTGGTACAGGTTTGTCGCTTACGGCCATACCACCTTCAACGTGCCCGATCTCATTCGAACTCGGAAGCCAAGCAAGGTAGGGCCTGGCTAGTACTTGGACGGGAGACTGCCTCGGAATACCAGGTGCTGTAAGCCTTTTCTTTTCTCTTTCAATGCAACATTGGGTGATTCTCCATCTTGGTTACACATATGTCATTGATGAGCAGATAGTTGTGACAGTCTGACATATAGTCACCTTCAAAAGATATAATGTGGTACAGGTTTGTCGCTTATGGCCATACCACCTTCAACGTGCCCGATCTCATTCGAACTCGGAAGCCAAGCAAAGTAGGGCCTGGCTAGTACTTGGACGGGAGACCGCCTGGGAATACCAGGTGCTGTAAGCCTTTTCTTTTCTCTTTCAACGCAACATTGGGTGATTCTCCATCTTGGTTACACATATGTCCTTGATGAGCAGGTAGTTGTGACAGTCTGACATATAGTCGCCTTCAAAAGACATATTGATGTAACAATTTGTCGCTTACGGCCATACCACCTTCAACGTGCCCGATCTCATTCGACCTCGGAAGCCAAGCAAGGTTGGGCCTGGCTAGTACTTGGACGGGAGACCGCCTGGGAATACCAGGTGCTGTAAGCCTTTTCTGTTATTTTTCAACGCAACATTTGGTGATTCTCCATATTGGATACACAGATGACCTTGATGAGGTAACAGTCGTGACTGTGATGACATTCTGACGTTTTGTCGCCTTCAAAAGACATATTGAGGTAACGACTTGTCGCTTACGGCCATACCACCTTCAACGTGCCTGATCTCATTCGAACTCGGAAGCCAAGCAAGGTAGTGCCTGGCTAGTACTTGGACGGGAGACCGCCTCGGAATACCAGGTGCTGTAAGCCTTTTCTTTTCTCTTTCAACGCAACATTGGGTGATTCTCCATCTTGGTTACACATTTGTCCTTGATGAGCAGATAGTAGTGACAGTCTGACATATAGTCGCCTTCAAAAGATATAATGTGGTACAGGTTTGTCGCTTACGGCCATACCACCTTCAATGTGCCCGATCTCATTCGAACTCGGAAGCCAAGCAAGGTAGGGCCTGGCTAGTACTTGGATGGGAGACCGCCTGGGAATACCAGGTGCTGTAAACCTTTTCTTTTCTCTTTCAACGCAACATTGGGTGATTCTCCATCTTGGTTACACATATGTCCTTGATGAGCAGATAGTTGTGACAGTCTGACATATAGTCGCCTTCAAAAGATATAATGTGGTACAATTTTGTTGCTTACGGCCATACCACCTTCAACGTGCCCGATCTCATTCGACCTCGGAAGCCAAGCAAGGTAGGGCCTGGCTAGTACTTGGACGGGAGACCGCCTGGGAATACCAGGTGCTGTAAGCCTTTTCTGTTATTTTTCAACGCAACATTTGGTGATTCTCCATATTGGATACACAGATGACCTTGATGAGGTAACAGTCGTGACTGTGATGACATTCTGACGTTTTGTCGCCTTCAAAAGACATATTGAGGTAACAACTTGTCGCTTACGGCCATACCACCTTCAACGTGCCCGATCTCATTCGACCTCGGAAGCCAAGCAAAGTAGGGCCTGGCTAGTACTTGGACGGGTGACCGCCTTGGAATACCAGGTGCTGTAAGCCTTTTCTTTTCTCTTTCAACGCAACATTGGGTGATTCTCCATCTTGGTTACACAGATGACATTGATGAGGTAACAGTCGTGACTGTCATGACATTCTGACGTGTTGTCGCCTTCAAATGACGTAATGAGGTAACAATTTCTCTCTTACGGCCATACCACCTTCAACGTGCCCGATCTCATTCGACCTCGGAAGCCAATCAAGGTAGGGCCTGACTAGTACTTGGACGGGAGACCGCCTGGGAATACCAGGTGCTGTAAGCCTTTTCTTTTCTCTTTCAACGCAACATTGGGTGATTCTCCATCTTGGTTACACATTTGTCCTTGATGAGCAGATAGTTGTGACAGTCTGACATATAGTCACCTTCAAAAGATATAATGTGGTACAGGTTTGTCGCTTATGGCCATACCACCTTCAACGTGCCCGATCTCGTTCGAACTCGGAAGCCAAGCAAGGTAGGGCCTGGCTAGTACTTGGACGGGAGACCGCCTGGGAATACCAGGTGCTGTAAGCCTTTTCTGTTATTTTTCAACGCAACATTTGGTGATTCTCCATATTGGTTACACAGATGACGTTGATGAGGTAACAGTCGTGACTCTGATGACATTCTGACGTGTTGTCGCCTTCAAAAGACATATTGAGGTAACAACTTGTCGCTTACGGCCATACCACCTTCAACGTGCCCGATCTCATTCGACCTCGGAAGCCAAGCAAGGTAGGGCCTGGCTAGTACTTGGATGGGAGACCGCCTGGGAATACCAGGTGCTGTAAACCTTTTCTTTTCTCTTTCAACGCAACATTGGGTGATTCTCCATCTTGGTTACACATATGTCCTTGATGAGCAGATAGTTGTGACAGTCTGACATATAGTCGCCTTCAAAAGATATAATGTGGTACAATTTTGTTGCTTACGGCCATACCACCTTCAACGTGCCCGATCTCATTCGAACTCGGAAGCCAAGCAAGGTAGGGCCTGGCTAGTACTTGGACGGGAGACCGCCTGGGAATACCAGGTGCTGTAAGCCTTTTCTGTTATTTTTCAACGCAACATTTGGTGATTCTCCATATTGGTTACACAGATGACCTTGATGAGGTAACAGTCGTGACTGTCATGACAATCTGACGTGTTGTCGCCTTCAAATGACGTAATGAGGTAACAATTTCTCGCTTACGGCCATACCACCTTCAACGTGCCCGATCTCATTCGACCTCGGAAGCCAAGCAAGGTAGGGCCTGGCTAGTACTTGGATGGGAGACCGCCTGGGAATACCAGGTGCTGTAAGCCTTTTCTTTTCTCTTTCAACGCAACATTGGGTGATTCTCCATCTTGGTTACACAGATGACATTGATGAGGTAACAGTCGTGACTGTCAAAACATTCTGACGTGTTGTCGCCTTCAAAAGACATATTGAGGTAACAATTTGTCGCTTACGGCCATACCACCTTCAACGTGCCCGATCTCATTAGAATTCGGAAGCCAAGCAAGGTAGGGCCTGGCTAGTACTTGGACGGGAGACCGCCTGGGAATAGCAGGTGCTGTAAGCCTTTTCTTTTCTCTTTCAACGCAACATTGGGTGATTCTCCATCTTGGTTACACAGATGACATTGATGAGGTAACAGTCGTGACTGTCAAAACATTCTGACGTGTTGTCGCCTTCAAAAGACATATTGAGGTAACAATTTGTCGCTTACGGCCATACCACCTTCAACGTGCCCGATCTCATTAGAATTCGGAAGCCAAGCAAGGTAGGGCCTGGCTAGTACTTGGACGGGAGACCGCCTGGGAATAGCAGGTGCTGTAAGCCTTTTCTTTTCTCTTTCAACGCAACATTGGGTGATTCTCCATCTTGGTTACACATATGTCCTTGATTATCAGATAATTGTGACAGTCTGACATATAGTCACCTTCAAAAGATATAATGTGGTACAGGTTTGTTGCTTACGGCCATACCACCTTCAACGTGCCCGATCTCATTAGAATTCGGAAGCCAAGCAAGGTAGGGCCTGGCTAGTACTTGGACGGGAGACAGCCTGGGAATAGCAGGTGCTGTAAGCCTTTTATGTTATTTTTCAACGCAACATTTGGTGATTCTCCTTTTTGGTAACGCAGATGACCTTGATGAGGTAACAGTCGTGACTGTGATGACATTCTGACGTGTTGTCGCCTTTAAAAGACATATTGAGGTAACAATTTGTCGCTTACGGCCATATCACCTTCAACGTGCCCGATCTCATTCGAACTCGGAAGCCAAGCAAGGTAGGGCCTGGCTAGTACTTGGACGGGAGACCGCCTGGGAATACCAGGTGCTGTAAGCCTTTTCTTTTCTCTTTCAACGCAACATTGGGTGATTCTCCATCTTGGTTACACAGATGACATTGATGAGGTAACAGCCGTGACTGTCATGACATTCTGACGTATTGTCGCCTTCAAAAGACATATTGAGGTAACAATTTGTCGCTTACGGCCATTCCACCTTCAACGTGCCCGATCTCATTCGAACTCGGAAGCCAAGCAAGGTAGGGCCTGCCTAGTACTTGGACGGGAGACCGCCTGGGAATACCAGGTGCTGTAAGCCTTTTCTGTTATTTTTCAACGCAAGATTTGGTGATTCTCCATATTGGTTACACAGATGACATTGATGAGGTAACAGTCGTGACTGTCATGACATTCTGACGTGTTGTCGCCTTCAAATGACGTAATGAGGTAACAATTTGTCGCTTACGGCCATACCACCTTCAACGTGCCCGATCTCATTCGACCTCGGAAGCCAAGCAAGGTAGGGCCTGGCTAGTACTTGGACGGGAGACTGCCTGGGAATACCAGGTGCTGTAAGCCTTTTCTTTTCTCGTTCAACGCAACATTGGGTGATTCTCCATCTTGGTTACACAGATGACCTTGATGAGGTAACAGTCGTGACTGTCATGACGTTCTGACGTGTTGTCGCCTTCAAAAGACATATTGAGGTAACAATTTGTCGCTTACGGCCATTCCACCTTCAACGTGCCCGATCTCATTTGAACTCGTAAGCCAAGCAAGGTAGGGCCTGGCTAGTACTTGGACGGGGGACCAAATTGGAATAACAGGTGCTGTAAGCCTTTTCTTTTCTCTTTCAACGCAACATTGGGTGATTCTCCATCTTGGTTACACAGATGACATTGATGAGGTAACAGTCGTGACTGTCATGACATTCTGACGTGTTGTCGCCTTCAAAAGACATATTGAGGTGACAATTTGTCGCTTACGGCCATACCACCTTCAACGTGCCCGATCTCATTCGAACTCGGAAGCCAAGCAAGGTATGGCCTGGCTAGTACTTGGACGGGAGACCGCCTGGGAATAGCAGGTGCTGTAAGCCTTTTCTGTTATTTTTCAACGCAACATTTGGTGATTCTCCATATTGGTTACACAGATGACCTTGATGAGGTAACAGTCGTGACTGTGATGACATTCTGACGTGTTGTCGCCTTCAAAAGACATATTGAGGTAACAACTTGTCGCTTACGGCCATACCACCTTCAACGTGTCCGATCTCATTCGACCTCGGAAGCCAAGCAAGGTAGGGCCTGGCTAGTACTTGGACGGGGGACCAAATTGGAATAACAGGTGCTGTAAGCCTTTTCTTTTCTCTTTCAACGCAACATTGGGTGATTCTCCATCTTGGTTACACATATGTCCTTGATGAGCAGATACTTGTGACAGTCTGACATATAGTCGCCTTCAAAAGATATAATGTGGTACAGTTTTGTCGCTTACGGCCATACTACCTTCAACGTGCCCGATCTCATTCGAACTCGGAAGCCAAGCAAGGTAGGGCCTGGCTAGTACTTGGACGGGAGACGGCCTGGGAATACCAGGTGCTGTAAGCCTTTTATGTTATTTTCAACGCAACATTTGGTGATTCTCCTTTTTGGTAACGCAGATGACCTTGATGAGGTAACAGTCATGACTGTGATGACATTCTGACGTGTTGTCGCCTTTAAAAGACATATTGAGGTAACAATTTGTCGCTTACGGCCATACCACCTTCAATGTGCCCGATCTCATTCGACCTCGGAAGCCAAGCAAGGTAGGGCCTGGCTAGTACTTGGACGGGAGACCGCCTGGGAATACCAGGTGCTGTAAGCCTTTTCTGTTATTTTTCAACGCAACATTGGGTGATTCTCCGTATTGGTTACACAGATGACATTGATGAGGTAACAGTCGTGACTGTCATGACATTCTGACATATAGTCGCCTTCAAATGACGTAATGAGGTAACAATTTCTCGCTTACGGCCATACCACCTTCAACGTGCCCAATCTCATTCGAACTCGGAAGCCAAACAAGGTAGGGCCTGGCTAGTACTTGGACGGGAGACTGCCTGGGAATACCAGGTGCTGTAAGCCTTTTCTGTTATTTTTCAACGCAACATTTGGTGATTCTCCATATTGGATACACAGATGACCTTGATGAGGTAACAGTCGTGACTGTCATGACATTCTGACGTGTTGTCGCCTTCAAAAGACATATTGAGGTAACAATGTGTCGCTTACGGCCATACCACCTTCAACATGCCTGATCTCATTCGACCTCGGAAGCCAAGCAAGGTAGGGCCTGGCTAGTACTTGGACAGGAGACCGCCTAGGAATACCAGGTGCTGTAAGCCTTTTCTGTTATTTTTCAACGCAAGATTTGGTGATTCTCCATATTGGTTACACAGATGACATTGATGAGGTAAAAGTCGTGACTGTCATGACATTCTGACATGTTGTCGCCTACAAATGACGTAATGAGGTAACAATTTGTCGCTTACGGCCATACCACCTTCAACGTGCCCCATCTCATTCGACCTCGGAAGCCAAGCAAGGTAGGGCCTGGCTAGTACTTGGACGGGAGACCGCCTGGGAATACCAGGTGCTGTAAGCCTTTTCTTTTCTCTTTCAACGCAACATTGGGTGATTCTCCATCTTGGTTACACAGATGACATTGATGAGGTAACAGTCGTGACTGTCATGACAATCTGACGTGTTGTCGCCTTCAAATGACGTAATGAGGTAACAATTTCTAGCTTACGGCCATACCACCTACAACGTGCCCGATCTCATTCGACCTCGGAAGCCAAGCAAGGTAGGGCCTGCCTAGTACTTGGATGGGAGACCGCCTGGGAATACCAGGTGCTGTAAGCCTTTTCTTTTCTCTTTCAACGCAACATTTGGTGATTCTCCATATTGGATACAAAGATGACCTTGATGAGGTAACAGTCGTGACTGTGAAGTCATTCTGACGTGTTGTCGCCTTCAAAAGACATATTAAGGTAACAACTTGTCGCTTACGGCCATACCACCTTCAACGTGCCCGATCTCATTCGAACTCGGAAGCCAAGCAAGGTAGGGCCTGGGTAGTACTTGGACAGGAGACCGCCTGGGAATACCAGGTGCTGTAAGCTTTTTCTGTTATTTTTCAACGCAACATTGTGTGATTCTCCTTTTTGGTAACGCAGATGACCTTGATGAGGTAACAGTCGTGACTGTCATGACATTTTGACGTGTTGTCGCCTTCAAATGACGTAATGAGGTAACAATTTCTCGCTTACGGCCATACCAACTTCAACGTGCCCGATCTCATTTGAACTCGGAAGCCAAGCAAGGTAGGGCCTGGCTAGTACTTGGACGGGAGACCGCCTGGTAATTCCAGGTGCTGTAAGCCTTTTCTTTTCTCTTTCAACGCAACATTGGGTGATTCTCCATCTTGGTTACACATATGTCCTTGATGAGCAGATAGTTGTGACAGTCTGACATATAGTCACGTTCAAAAGATATAATGTGGTACAGGTTTGTCGCTTACGGCCATACCACCTTCAACGTCCCTGATCTCATTCGACCTCGGAAGCCAAGCAAGGTAGGGCCTGGCTAGTACTTGGACGGGAGACCGACTGGGAATAGCAGGTGCTGTAAGCCTTTTCTGTTATTTTTCAACGCAACATTTGGTGATTCTCCATATTGGTTACACAGATGACCTTGATGAGGTAACAGTCGTGACTGTGATGACATTCTGACGTGTTGTCGCCTTCAAAAGACATATTGAGGTAACAATTTGTCGCTTACGGCCATACCACCTTCAAGGTGCCCGATCTCATTCGAACTCGGAAGCCAAGCAAGGTAGGGCCTGGCTAGTACTTGGATGGGAGACCGCCTAGTAATACCAGGTGCTGTAAGCCTTTTCTTTTCTCTTTCAACGCAACATTGGGTGATTCTCCATCTTGGTTACACATATGTCCTTGATGAGCAGATAATTGTGACAGTCTGACATATAGTCACCTTCAAAAGATATAATGTGGTACAGGTTTGTCGCTTACGGCCATACCACCTTCAACGTGCCCGATCTCATTCGACCTCGGAAGCCAAGCAAGGTAGGGCCTGCCTTGTACTTGGACGGGAGACTGCCTGGGAATTCCAGGTGCTGTAAGCCTTTTCTTTTCTCTTTCAACGCAACATTGGGTGATTCTCCATCTTGGTAACGCAGATGACCTTGATGAAGTAACAGTCGTGACTGTCGTGACATTCCAACGTGTTGTCACCTTCAAATGACGTAATGAGGTAACAATTTCTCTCTTACGGCCATACCACCTTCAACGTGCCTGATCTCATTCGAACTCGGAAGCCAAGCAAGGTAGGGCCTGGCTAGTACTTGGATGGGAGACCGCCTAGTAATACCAGGTGCTGTAAGCCTTTTCTTTTCTCTTTCAATGCAACATTGGGTGATTCTCCATCTTGGTTACACATATGTCATTGATGAGCAGATAGTTGTGACAGTCTGACATATAGTCACCTTCAAAAGATATAATGTGGTACAGGTTTGTCGCTTATGGCCATACCACCTTCAACGTGCCCGATCTCATTCGAACTCGGAAGCCAAGCAAGGTAAGGCCTGGCTAGTACTTGGACGGGAGACTGCCTGGGAATACCAGGTGCTGTAAGCCTTTTCTGTTATTTTTCAACGCAACATTGGGTGATTCTCCTTTTTGGTAACGCAGATGACCTTGATGAAGTAACAGTTGTGACTGTCATGACATTCTGACGTGTTGTCGCCTTCAAATGACGTAATGAGGTAACAGTTTGTCGCTTACGGCCATACCACCTTCAACGTGCCCGATCTCATTCGACCTCGGAAGCCAAGCAAGGTAGGGCCTGGCTAGTACTTGGAAGGGAGACCGCCTAGGAATACCAGGTGCTGTAAGCTTTTTCTTTTCTCTTTCAACGCAACATTGGGTGATTCTCCATCTTGGTTACACAGATGACATTGATGAGGTAACAGTCGTGACTGTCATGACATTCTGACGTGTTGTCGCCTTCAAATGACGTAATGAGGTAGCAATTTCTCGCTTACGGCCATACCACCTTCAACGTGCCCGATCTCATTCGACCTCGGAAGCCAAGCAAGGTAGGTCCTGGCTAGTACTTGGACGGGAGACCGCCTGGGAAAACCAGGTGCTGTAAGCCTTTTCTTTTCTCTTTCAACGCAACATTGGGTGATTCTCCATCTTGGTTACACATATGTCCTTGATGAGCAGATAGTTGTGACAGTCTGACATATAGTCGCCTTCAAAAGATATAATGTGGTACAGTTTTGTCGCTTACGGCCATACCACCTTCAACGTGCCCGATCTCATTCGAACTCGGAAGCCAAGCAAGGTAGGGCCTGGCTAGTACTTGGACGGGAGACAGCCTGGGAATACCAGGTGCTGTAAGCCTTTTATGTTATTTTCAACGCAACATTTGGTGATTCTCCTTTTTGGTAACGCAGATGACCTTGATGAGGTAACAGTCATGACTCTGATGACATTCTGACGTGTTGTCGCCTTTAAAAGACATATTAAGGTAACAATTTGTCGCTTACGGCCATACCACCTTCAACATGCCTGATCTCATTCGACCTCGGAAGCGAAGCAAGGTAGGGCCTGGCTAGTACTTGGACGGGAGACTGCCTAGGAATACCAGGTGCTGTAAGCCTTTTCTGTTATTTTTCAACGCAAGATTTGGTGATTCTCCATCTTGGTTACACAGATGACATTGATGAGGTAACAGTCGTGACTGTCATGACATTCTGACGTGTTGTCGCCTTCAAATGACGTAATGAGGTAAGAATTTCTCGCTTACGGCCATACCACCTTCAACGTGCCCGATCTCATTCGACCTCGGAAGCCAAGCAAGGTAGGGCCTGGCTAGTACTTAGACGGGAGACCGCCTGGGAATACCAGGTGCTGTAAGCATTTTCTTTTCTCTTTCAACGCAACATTGGGTGATTCTCTATCTTGGTTACACATATGTCCTTGATGAGCAGATAGTAGTGACAGTCTGACATATAGTCGCCTTCAAAAGATATAATGTGGTACAGGTTTGTCGCTTACGGCCATACCACCTTCAACGTGCCCGATCTCATTCGAACTCGGAAGCCAAGCAAGGTAGGGCCTGGCTAGTACTTGGACGGGAGACTGCCTGGGAATACCAGGTGCTGTAAGCCTTTTCTGTTATTTTTCAACGCAACATTTGGTGATTCTCCATATTGGATACACAGATGACCTTGATGAGGTAACAGTCGTGACTGTCATGACATTCTGACGTGTTGTCGCCTTCAAAAGACATATTGAGGTAACAATGTGTCGCTTACGGCCATACCACCTTCAACATGCCTGATCTCATTCGACCTCGGAAGCCAAGCAAGGTAGGGCCTGGCTAGTACTTGGACAGGAGACCGCCTAGGAATACCAGGTGCTGTAAGCCTTTTCTGTTATTTTTCAACGCAAGATTTGGTGATTCTCCATATTGGATACAAAGATGACCTTGATGAGGTAACAGTCGTGACTGTGAAGTCATTCTGACGTGTTGTCGCCTTCAAATGACGTAATGAGGTAACAATTTCTCGCTTACGGCCATACCACCTTCAACGTGCCTGGTCTCATTCCAACTCGGAAGCCAAGCAAGGTAGGGCCTGGCTAGTACTTGGACGGGAGACCGACTGGGAATAGCAGGTGCTGTAAGCCTTTTCTGTTATTTTTCAACGCAACATTGGGTGATTCTCCATCTTGGTAACGCAGATGACCTTGATGAAGTAACAGTCGTGACTGTCGTGACATTCCAACGTGTTGTCACCTTCAAATGACGTAATGAGGTAACAATTTCTCGCTTACGGCCATACCACCTTCAACGTGCCCGATCTCATTCGACCTCGGAAGCCAAGCAAGGTAGGGCCTGGCTAGTACTTGGACGGGAGACTGCCTGGGAATACCAGGTGCTGTAAGCCTTTTCTTTTCTCGTTCAACGCAACATTGGGTGATTCTCCATCTTGGTTACACAGATGACATTGATGAGGTAACAGTCGTGACTGTCATGACATTCTGACGTGTTGTCGCCTTCAAAAGACATATTGAGGTAACAATTTGTCGCTTACGGCCATTCCACCTTCAACGTGCCCGATCTCATTTGAACTCGGAAGCCAAGCAAGGTAGGGCCTGGCTAGTACTTGGACGGGGGACCAAATTGGAATAACTGGTGCTGTAAGCCTTTTCTGTTATTTTTCAACGCAACATTGTGTGATTCTCCTTTTTGGTAACGCAGATGACCTTGATGAGGTAACAGTCGTGACTGTCATGACATTCTGACGTGTTGTCGCCTTCAAATGACGTAATGAGGTAACAATTTTTCGCTTACGGCCATACCACCTTCAACGTGCCCGATCTCATTCGACCTCGGAAGCCAATCAAGGTAGGGCCTGACTAGTACTTGGACGGGAGACCGCCTGGGAATACCAGGTGCTGTAAGCCTTTTTTTTTCTCTTTCAACGCAACATTGGGTGATTCTCCATCTTGGTTACACATATGTCCTTGATGAGCAGATAGTTGTGACAGTCTGACATATAGTCGCCTTCAAAAGATATAATGTGGTACAGATTTGTCGTTTACGGCCATACCACCTTCAACGTGCCCGATCTCATTCGACCTCGGAAGCAAAGCAAGGTAGGGCCTGGCTAGTACTTGGACGGGAGACCGCCTGGGAATACCCGGTGCTGTAAGCCTTTTCTGTTATTTTTCAACGCAACATTGGGTGATTCTCCTTTTTGGTAACGCAGATGACCTTGATGAAGTAACAGTCGTGACTGTCATGACATTCTGACGTGTTGTCACCTTCAAATGACGTAATGAGGTAACAATTTCTCGCTTACGGCCATACCACCTTCAGCTGTGCATGAGCAAACCAGGAAGTGGAAGCACCAGTGAGCACCACCCAGTAGCCACCCAGTTTTTCTTTGCTGGTGTGGTTTTTTGTTTGTCTATGGTGTTTTTCTCCTATGTTTTGATAGTGATTTTTGGTTTTGTCAGTGTGTACTTTTATCCCCCTGGCGGATTATTCCGTTCGGGGGCGCTTTTTGTTGTTTTTTTTTCTTTGTTTCACTTCGGAGTCAGAGGGACGCCACGGTGGAAGCCGGTATTTTTCTTTTTGATTTTGCTATGGAGGCCGGTAGGCCTGAGCGTGCAAAGCTTGGAAAACGGCAGATAGTGGAGCATTCTACCTCTGGCCGGATGAGCCAAGCTGAAGCGGGGTTGGAGGGAGAGAACCGAGATGGTGAAGTCTTCGCCGAGTCTTCAAGAAGCACAGGAGAGCAGCGAAAAGGAGCGAGCAGTAGAGCGCTGAGAACAAGCGAGGCAGCCCAGCCACGAACAATGGCTGCCGGGAAAGTAGCGGAGGCAGCGCTGCCGACGGTGGGGAGACGCTGTGCTGCAGCAACAGGAGCGGATGAATGTAGGCAGACTGGGGCTACAGGGAGAACCCAGCCAACAGCTGCGGCCGACAAGAGCGGAGAGAGCGGAAAAGCAGATGGGAGAAAGGAATCTGAGATGCGGCAGGTGGTACAAAGAGTTACAGACGCTGCTGGAGAAGCGACAGGCAGTAGCTTTGAAGGAGGACCACGGCACAGAGAAACGGACACGGGACATCACAACAGCAGCTTGACTGCCAACAGCGGAAGCTTGAGAAAATATGAAAAAGACCTCACTGTAATGGCGGAGATTCTGGGAACGGAAAATGTGAAAACAATTGAACTTTTGAGAGCAATAAGGGACGTGTGCGGGGGAGTTGTTGCCCTGCGTGAAACTGGTGCAAGGAAAATGAGATCACACTCAGGAGCGAGGCAGGGAAAAAGAGACTCCTAGATGGTCTGAAAATTGGCTCGGCAGTTGTCATGGCCAAGTCTCTAGCCGTCGACGAGCTTGTCGTCTCGTTCCTGAATCTTCCAGCCTACATCATGGATGAAGACATCATTGATAAACTGCACACATGGAAAGTTACAGCAGTCTCACCAATCAAACGCAGGATGTGGCCGGGAACGGACGTGGCAGACGGCACAAGGTTTGTGAAAGTTAAATTCACAGATCAAGTACAATCATTGCCATACTCTGCCAAATTTATGACTGCCACTGGACCAGAATACTTCAGAGTAATCCACAATAATCAGCAGAAGGTCTGCAGAATGTGTTTACAGCCTGGTCACATTGTCAGAGACTGCCCAGACTTTACTTGCTTCAAGTGTAACAAGCAGGGACATTATGCACGAGAGTGTGGGGCATGGGGAAAAAGGTGCGTGGAATGTCACAATGCTGAGGCTAATTGTGTGTGTGTGAGTGAAAATGAGGAGCAGGCTGCTGCTTCTGCACAAGAAGGGAGAGTGGAGTTTGATGCTGAGAGCCTGCTCGAGTCGGATGTGTCATGGAGTGAGGAGGAGGGGGAGCAGGCACTGGATGACTATAGTAGTGAAACTGCACCAGCCATAGAGCAGGCAACCCAGCAAGAGCATATTAAGGTTGGCCCGAGTATGGATGGAGTAATGGCCTGTGTGAGTGGCGAGATGGCAGTGCCACGGCTACACCGAGCGGACGCAAAAGCACTTCTGAGCGAGAGTAAAAAGAGGGTGAGCGCATCGAGGGAAGTCGGGAAAGAGAGTGAGAGCCGTTCCGCCTCCAGATGCACCTCTCCCACGTCTGACGTGGACATGGAGGTGGTGGAGGCAGTGAGGGACAAGCGCAGCAAGAGCAGGAAGAAAGTAAAAGGAAAAGCTTCATGAGAATGACTGTGTATGTGTATGATGCGTCTCTCCACCTAGAAAATGAAAATAATATCTAGAAATCTATGCGGTCTTTCCAGACTGAGCCGCCTGAAATACATATGTGAGCGCATGGAGTGTGATGTGATGTGTGTTCAAGAGTGTAGGTGGAGTGAGAGTGTAGTGAATGAGGTCAGATCGTTTTGGAGAGGAAGTTTCTTTTACTCCCTCTCTGGCAATGGCACGGCGGGAGTGGCTGTGTTTGTAGGTGAGAATGTGTGTGAAAGTGTGAACGTAGTCCATAAAGACACAGCGGGGAGGGTGATTGTATTAGATATTGTGAAAAATAACATAAAATATAGACTGATAAATATATATGGTCCTAATAATGAGAGGGAGAGACGCAATGTTTTTAATGAATGCAAGAAGTGGACAAATAACAACACAATTATAGTGGGAGATTTCAATGTAGTACTGACAAAGATGGACGTGGGGGTAAATAACATTTTCAAAAATGACACAAGCAGAACAACAATGTATGAATGGATGGATGAGTATTGCTTGGTGGATGCGTGGAGGAGTCAGAACCCCAGCACACGAGCCTTCTCCCGGCGCCAAGTTGTGCTGGGACGTCTGAAGCAGACCAGGATCGACCTGTGTTTGCTGGCTGCCGGCCTGGTAAGAACACTCAATGCCTGCTCATACGAGTTCAGTGCAGGGAGCGATCACGCCTCCCTAAAGGTGACTCTGGGAGAGGGTGGCAGGCAGAGGAACGGAGGGCTGTGGTGTTTCAACACGGCCCTCCTGGAGGACGCTGTTTTTGTTAAAAAGATGCAGTCTCTTCTCTCTGGTTTATCAGATGAAAGCAGGTTTGTAGTGGATATAGTCGAGTGGTGGGAGCGCACCAAGTTGTTAATTAAGCGGCGCTGCATCGCATGGAGCAGAGAGAAGAGGCAGAGAGAGAGCCACAGAGAGACTCAGCTGAGAGACCGTCTACACAGGGAGCTGGAGCTGCTCGGGGAGGATGCCAGCCGTCCGCTGAGCGTGTATCTCGGGCTGAGGGAGCAGCTGAGAACCATGGAAGAGGACAGGTGCAGGGGAGCAATGATCCGTAGCAAGGCACAACACATGCTTGACGGGGAGCGCTGCACCGCCTTCTTCCTGGGGTTGGAGAAGAAGAGACAGACTCGGGCATATATCACAGAGTTAAAAGATGCAGCGGGACACATACAGACTGACAACATAGAAATTTTGCAAACAGTGCACGACTTCTACACTGATCTATTCACTGCACAGAACACAGCGCAAGAACACATAGATAGGGCAGTGGGAAGCATCAGCCGCTCCCTTAGCCCTGAGGATGCAGCGACGTGTGACGGTGGCATCCTGCCCCGAGAGGTTGCAGCAGCAATTACAGGGCTGAAAAAAGCGAAAAGCCCGGGGGCGGACGGCCTCTCGGCTGAGTTTTTCCAGCGCTTTGCAGAGCAGCTGATTCCGATCCTCTGCAGGCTGTTCTCTGCCATGCAGGAGGAAGACAGGTGCGCAGAGTCCTTTTCGGGGGGCGTGATCACTTTAGTCTTTAAAAACAAAGGTGCCAGGTCGGAGCTGGCAAACTACAGGCCGATCAGTCTGCTTAATACAGACTACAAAATCCTGTCTCGTGTGCTGGGGGGACGACTCCGCAAAGTGATTGGTACGATTGTGGGGTCGAACCAGACGTACAGTGTTCCTGGTAGGGACATTGCTGACTCTATTTTATCTATCCGCTGTGCGTATGAGTGTGTAGTGCAAACTGGGGGGGTCTTCTTAAACCTTGACCTAGAAAAAGCGTTTGATAGAGTAGAGCATGACTTTTTATTTGCGTGTCTGGATGCGTTTGGTTTCGGCCCCAGTTTTATTGGATGGATGAAGAGAATGTATAGGGGTGCATGTAGTCGGGTGAAAGTAAATGGCTTTTTAACGGACCCCGTACTCTTGAAAAGATCAGTGCGCCAGGGCTGCCCGCTGTCCTCAATGCTCTATGCATTGGTGGCTGAGCCCCTG
Organism: Macropodus opercularis; assembly: GCA_030770545.1. Lineage (NCBI taxonomy): Eukaryota > Metazoa > Chordata > Actinopteri > Anabantiformes > Osphronemidae > Macropodus > Macropodus opercularis. The sequence continues at coordinate 1,955,740 of CM061093.1, forward strand.
GCGGCATTGATTTTAAAAGACACACATATCACAGGCATAATGTCACCAATGGGAAACACTTTTAAAATAGCGCAATACGCAGATGATGTCTCGATCATGGTAAAGGACAAGGATGAGCTAAGCAGAGTAATAAATCACATCACAGTGTATGAGAAGGCGTCGGGCGCCAAACTAAATTACTCCAAGTCGGTCCTGGCCACTGGTCCCAACACATTTCTAGGGGAGGTTGGGCAACGGTTTCAGACTGCAGATGGCATGATAAGAGTGCTTGGCACTCTCATCGGTCCTGACAGGCAGCTCTGCGCCCACAAGATGTGGGAAGAGCAGACTGCACAAATTCAGGGCAGAGTAAACCTGTGGAAAATGAGAGGTTTAGGCCTCAGAGGGAAGGCCACATTAATTAACGCAATCTTGATACCCAAACTGGTTTATGTGATGAAAGTCTGCCACATGTCAGGTGATGTGTTGGCACGACTCCACACGTTATTCACAGATTTTCTTTGGAAAGGTAGGGCTTTTAGAATAGCACGTAGGACATTAGTTGGAGCACGAGGAGAGGGAGGTTTAGATTTATGCGACCTATACATCAAGAAATTTTCACTGAGGATGGGTTTGATTAAAAAATTTTTAGTTGGTGAAGGGGGGCACATTTGGAAAGATTATTTTCAGGACTTTATTACCCAGAATGGAAGGTGTGGTATATACAATTTATGTTCAAAACTGTTTGCACGGGGGACTAGGGAAGGAGACTTCTTATTCAGGGAACTGGGTGAAGCATGGGGCAGAGCGCTGCCCCACTTGGTTTTCATCCCACAGGGAAAGCAGGATATCTTACACCAGCCTGTGTTTGGCAATCCTTCTTTAGGAACGGCGGGCAATTTGATAGGAGGCAATGTAGAACGTCAGGTGATATGTAGAGTGGGTGACTTATTGAATAATAAAGGCGAATTTGATGTTGATTTGGTGGTGGGGAAATTCAAAGCGGAAGGGCACAGGGTGAGGAGAGACAGGATCAACAAGGTGATAAGAGCAGTGCGAGAGGGCCTGCCTCAGGGGTGGAGGGACACATTAGAGCACGAGGAGGACAAGGGGGGAGATCTGGTCTTCTGTTGGGCACAAAATGCAGACATCTCACCTGAAGACATGACCCCCAAATTCTGGTATAAGCATCTCAGACACACAGTATTCAAACCACCGGCAGCCCTGCAACACTGGACTCGCTTCTTTTCATCCACTTTACTGCAACCATCCTGGCTTGACTTACACAAACACTGGATTCCAGCAGAAATATTCAACAGCAACTTTAAAATACGACACAGACGCATCCCGGTTTCCATAGTGTTACATCAAATAGACAAATGTCTCTTTTCACGCACGTGTGCAGTTTGTAGCTTAGAAGATGAGTGTTTTGAGCATTTTTTGTTAGAGTGCAGGGTGGTGAGGAGATATAGGGAGTGGCTGAGAGAAGTATTAATACACAAGTGTGGCATGGGTAACCTAGAGGGTGAGCGGTGGGACTGGGTGTGGGTGTTTGGGCTTGAGGACAACAAAGAGAAGAGCGGTTTGGTTAACAGAGATCTGGTGAACTTTCTGCTATGCACTGCACGACACATCTTGTATGTAGCCAGGAATAGCGCACTGTATAAGGGCAAGAAGGTAGATAGGGTGATATTTTGCAAAAACATGTTCTGTAGTTATATGAAAGCATTGTTTACAACAGAGGGGGGAGGCTTTGAAGATAAGTGGTGCACCAACAACTCATTGTGTATGGTGGGAGAGGGAGGGAAACTGGTTTTTGTGTTTGATTAGGGTGATTTTTTGTTATTTCATTTATTTGTTTTTTGGTTTTTGTTTTGTTTTGTTGATTTTTATGGTTATGTTGTGCTTTGATTATGCTTTTTAACATACTATCTTTTCTTTAGTGGTGAACAAGAATTACATGAAGCATTAATGTTTGTAAATAGTTTGTATTTTGAATCTTTTTAAATGTCTATTTTGTAAAACTTGAATTTTTGATAATAAAAGACAAAAAATCTCATTCGAACTCGGAAGCCAAGCAAGGTAGGGCCTGACTAGTACTTGGACGGGAGACCGCCTGGGAATACCAGGTGCTGTAAGCCTTTTCTTTTCTCTTTCAATGCAACATTGGGTGATTCTCCATCTTGGTTACACATATGTCATTGATGAGCAGATAGTTGTGACAGTCTGACATATAGTCGCCTTCAAAAGATATAATGTGGTACAGTTTTGTCGCTTACGGCCATACCACCTTCAACGTGCCCGATCTCATTCGACCTCAGAAGCCAAACAAGGCAGGGCCTGACTAGTACTTGGACGGGAGACCGCCTGGGAATACCAGGTGCTGTAAGCCTTTTCTTTTCTCTTTCAATGCAACATTGGGTGATTCTCCATCTTGGTTACACATATGTCATTGATGAGCAGATAGTTGTGACAGTCTGACATATACTCACCTTCAAAAGATATAATGTGGTACAGGTTTGTCACTTACGGCCATACCACCTTCAACTTGCCTGATCTCTTTCGACCTCGGAAGCCAAGCAAGGTAGGGCCTGGCTAGTACTTGGACGGGAGACCGCCTGGGAATACCAGGTGCAGTAAGCCTTTTCTGTTATTTTTCAACGCAACATTGGGTGATTCTCCTTTTTGGTAACGCAGATGACCTTGATGAAGTAACAGTCGTGACTGTCATGACATTCTGACTTGTTGTCACCTTCAAATGTTGTAATGAGGTAACAATTTCTCGCTTACGGCCATTCCACCTTCAACGTGCCCGATCTCATTCGAACTCGGAAGCCAAGCAAGGTAGGGCCTGGCTTGTACTTGGACGGGAGACCGCCTGGGAATTCCAGGTGCTGTAAGCCTTTTCTTTTCTCTTTCAACGCAACATTGGGTGATTCTTCATCTTGGTTACACATATGTCCTTGATGAGCAGATAATTGTGACATTCTGACGTGTTGTCGCCTTCAAATGACGTAATGAGGTAACAATTTCTAGCTTACGGCCATACCACCTTCAACGTGCCCGATCTCATTCGAACTCGGAAGCCAAGCAAGGTAGGGCCTGGCTAGTACTTGGACGGGAGACCGCCTGGGAATACCAGGTGCTGTAAGCCTTTTCTGTTATTTTTCAACGCAACATTGGGTGATTCTCCATATTGGTTACACAGATGACATTGATGAGGTAACAGTCGTGACTGTCATGACATTCTGACGTGTTGTCGCCTTCAAATGACGTAATGAGGTAACAATTTCTCGCTTACGGCCATACCACCTTCAATGTGCCCGATCTCATTTGAACTCGGAAGCCAAGCAAGGTAGGGCCTGGCTAGTACTTGGACGGGAGACCAACTGCAAATAGCAGGTCCTGTAAGCCTTTTCTGTTATTTTTCAACGCAACATTTGGTGATTCTCCATATTGGTTACACAGATGACCTTGATGAGGTAACAGTCGTGACTGTGATGACATTCTGACGTGTTGTCGCCTTCAAAAGACATATTGAGGTAACAATTTGTCGCTTACGGCCATGCCACCTTCAACGTGCCCGATCTCATTCGACCTCGGAAGCCAAGCAAGGTAGGGCCTGGCTAGTACTTGGACAGGAGACCGCCTGGGAATACCAGGTGCTGTAAGCCTTTTCTTTTCTCTTTCAACGCAACATTGGGTGATTCTCCATCTTGGTTACACAGATGACATTGATGAGGTAACAGTCGTGACTATCATGACATTCTGACGTGTTGTCGCCTTCAAATGACGTAATGAGGTAAAAATTTCTCGCTTACGGCCATACCACCTTCAACGTGCCCGATCTCATTCGACCTCGGAAGCCAAGCAAGGTAGGGCCTGGCTAGTACTTGGACGGGAGACCGCCTGGGAATACCAGGTGCTGTAAGCCTTTTCTTTTCTCTTTCAACGCAACATTGGGTGATTCTCCATCTTGGTTACACATATGTCCTTGATGAGCAGATAGTTGTGACAGACTGACATATAGTCGCCTTCAAAAGACATATTGAGGTAACAACTTGTCGCTTACGGCCATACCACCTTCAACGTGCCCGATCTCATTCGACCTCGCAAGCCAAGCAAGGTAGGGCCTGACTAGTACTTGGACGGGAGACCGCCTGGGAATACCAGGTGCTGTAAGCCTTTTCTTTTCTCTTTCAACGCAACTATGGGTGATTCTTCATCTTGGTTACACATATGTCCTTGATGAGCACATAGTAGTGACAGTCTGACATATAGTCGCCTTCAAAAGATATAATGTGGTACAGGTTTGTCGCTTATGGCCATACCACCTTCAACGTGCCCGATCTCATTCGAACTCGAAAGCCAAGCAAGGTAGGGCCTGGCTAGTACTTGGACGGGAGACCGCCAGGGAATACCAGGTGCTGTAAGCCTTTTCTTTTCTCTTTCAACGCAACATTGGGTGATTCTCCATCTTTGTTACACATATGTCCTTGATGAGCAGATAGTTGTGACAGTCTGACATATAGTCGCCTTCAAAAGATATAATGTGGCACAGGTTTGTCGCTTACGGCCATACCACCTTCAACGTGCCCGATCTCATTCGAACTCGGAAGCCAAGCAAGGTAGGGCCTGGCTAGTACCTGGACGGAAGACTGCCTGGGAATTCCAGGTGCTGTAAGTCTTTTCTGTTATATTTTAACGCAACATTGTGTGATTCTCCTTTTTGGTAACGCAGATGACCTTGATCAGAATCAGAATCAGAATCAGCTTTATTGCCAGGTATGTTTACACATACTAGGAATTTGTCTTCGTGACAGAAGCTCCGCATTACAACAAAGAGACAGAACATAAAGCACATAATAAAAGGAATTAAAAAAATAAAAATAAAAAATAAAAAAAAATATGACAATATACAAGGCAGTATATTACAAAATGCAGTTATGTATGTACATTGAATATATGTGCAAAATTTAAGTGTATATTAAGTATGTGTTGGATAAATAAGTAAAGTGTATGTGTGTATAAATATAAAGTGTAATGTGTTCGCCGTTGATTGTCAGCTGTTCAGAAGATGGATTGCCTGAGTAAAGAAACTGGTCCTGTGTCTGGTTGTTCTAGTGCTCAGTGCTCTGTAGCGTCGACCAGATGGTAACAGTTCAAAGAGGGAGTGTGCTGGATGTGAGGGGTCCAGAGTGATTTTGACAGCCCTTTTTGTCACTCTGGATAAGTACAGTTCTTGAATAGAAGGGAGGGTTGTACCGATGATTCGCTCAGCAGTCCGGACTACCCTCTGTAGTCTTCTGAGGTCAGATTTAGAAGCTGAGCTGAACCAGACAGTTACTGAAGTGCAGAGGATGGATTCAATGATGGTGGAGTAGAATTGTTTCAGCAGCTCCTGTGGCAGGTTAAGCTTCCTCAGCTGGCGAAGGAAGTACAACTTCTGCTGGGCCTTTTTTGTGATGGAGACAATGTGAATGTCCCACTTCAGGTCCTTAGTGATTGTGGTGCCCAGGAACCTGAATGCCTCCACTGCAGACACAGGGCTGTTCATGATGGTGAGTGGTGGGAGTTCGGGGGGGTTTCTCCTGAAGTCCACGATCATCTCCACTGTTTTGAGCGTGTTAAGCTCCAGGTTGTTGAGAGTGCACCAGACAGCCAGCTCTTTAACCTCCTGTCTGTAAGCAGACTCGTCACCATCCTGGATGAGGCCGATGAGCGTGGTGTCGTCTGCAAACTTCAGGAGCTTGACAGAGGGGTCCTTGGATGTGCAGTCATTGGTGTACAGGGAGAAGAGCAGTGGGGAGAGAACACAGCCCTGGGGAGCTCCGGTGCTGATTGTACGGGTGCTGGATGTGTATTTTCCCAACCTCACTAGCTGCTGCCTGTCTGTCAGGAAGCTGTTGATCCACTGACAGATGGAGGCGGGCACGGAGAGCTGATTTAGTTTGGGCAGGAGGAGGTTTGGGATGATCGTGTTGAAGGCCGAGCTGAAGTCCACAAACAGGATCCTCACATAAGTCCCCGGTCTGTCTAGGTGTTGCAGAACATAATGCAGTCCAATGTTTACTGCATCGTCCACAGACCTGTTAGCTCTGTAGGCAAACTGAAGAGGATCCAGCAAGGGCCCAGTGGTGTCTTTCAGGTGGGCCAGCACCAGTTTTTCAAATGACTTCATGACTACAGACGTTAATGCCACAGGCCTGTAATCATTTAGTCCTGTAATTTTGGGTTTCTTAGGGATGGGGATGATGGTGGAGCGTTTGAAGCATGAAGGGACTTCGCACAGCTCCAGCGATCTGTTGAAGATCTGTGTGAAGATGGGGGCCAGCTGGTCAGCACAGGATTTCAGACAGGCTGGTGTAACACAATCTGGGCCTGGTGCTTTTTTCCTTTTCTGCTTCCGGAAGGCCTGGCGCACCGCATCCTCGCTGATCTGAATTGCAGGTGTGGGGGTGGGTGCAGGAGGTGTGAATGGTGAGGGTGCTTGATTGGAGAGGTGTTCGGGATGGGTTGCAGGAGCAGTTAATGGTGTGAACGGATGTTTGGGGAGGCATTCAGGGCTGGTTGCAGGAGTTATAATTGGTGTGAATGGTTTTGTTGGTTTTGTGGGGAGGCAGTCAGGGCAGGCGATGGGTGTTCTTTCAAACCTGCAGTAAAACTCGTTCAGATCGTCTGCCAGACGTTGATTCTCTACAGTGCTGGGGGGAGGTGTCTTGTAGTTGGTGATCTTCTTTAGACTTTTCCACACTGATGCAGAGTCGTTGGAAGTGAACTGAGTCTTTATTTTTCCAGAATAGTTCCTCTTTGCCGCTTTGATCTCTTTTTCTAGTGTGTATTTAGCCTGTTTATACAAGACATCGTCCCCCTTCGCGTGAGCATCTTCTTTGGCCTGACGGAGCTGTCTGAGTTTTGCAGTGAACCACGGTTTGTCGTTATTGTAGATCAGTTGAGTCTTTGTAGGAATACACATGTCCTCACAGAAACTGATATAAGATGTTACGGTCTCTGTGAGTTCATCCAGATGGGTGGCAGCAGCTTCAAAAACACTCCAATCAGTGAGGTCGAAACAAGATTGTAAATCCTGCTCTGCTTCATTAGTCCACCTTTTTACAGTCCTTGATACAGGTTTAGATGATTTTAGTTTCTGCCTGTAGGACGGTATAAGATGAACCAGAAGGTGATCAGAACGTCCCAAAGCTGCTCGTTGAACAGAGTGAAATGCTTCCCTTATTGTGGTGTAACAGTGATCCAAAATGTTACTGTCTATTGTGGGACATGTAACATGCTGTCTGTATTTTGGCAGTTCACGGGACAGATTGGCTTTGTTGAAGTCCCCGAGAATGATTAAAACAGAGTCCTGGTGTTGTTGTTCTGTGTCTGTGATCTGATCAGCGAGTTTCTGTAAAGCTGAGCTCACATGCGCTTGCGGAGGGATGTAAACACTGACCAGAATGAACGAGTGAAACTCCCGCAGCGAATAGAACAGCTTGCAGTTAATGAAGAGTGTTTCGAGATTTGGGCAGCACGTCTTCTTTAACACAGATACATCTGTACACCACCGTTCGTTGATGTAAAAGCATGTCTCGCCGCCACGCGATTTCCCCGTAGATTCTGCGTCGCGGTCCGCTCTAAACAGCTGAAAGTCCGGCAGTTGGAGCGCGCTGTCTGGTATGGTGTCATTCAGCCAGGTTTCCGTGAAACACAAAGCAGCAGAGTGTGCAAAGTCCTTATTTGTCCGAGAGAGCAGAAGGAGTTCGTCCGTTTTGTTGGGTAGAGAGCGGAGATTTGCCAGATGGATGCTAGGCAACGGCGTTCGAAAACCGCGCTTCCTGAGTCTGACGAGCGCTCCCGCTCGCTTCCCCCGTCTGCGCGTCCTGAGGCGTTCGATCAGCGCCGCTGCTCCTCCGATAACAACGTTCACTAAAACGTCTGAGTAATTGAAATCCGGAAAAAAATCTTGTGGTGCGTTCTGCCGAATGTTCAGCAGTTCACCCCTGGTGAAACTGATGGCAAAGACAGGACAAACTAACAAAAACACAAAAAACACTAAAACATATGCAGAGCTCGTCACGGAGGCAGCCATCCTGTATCGGCGCCAATGCGAATTGATGAGGTAACAGTCGTGACTGTCATGACAGTCTGACATATAGTCGCCTTCAAAAGATATAATGTGGTACAGGGTTGTCGCTTACGGCCATACCACCTTCAACGTGCCCGATCTCATTCGAACTCGGAAGCCAAGCAAGGTAGGGCCTGGCTAGTACTTGGACGGGAGACTGCCTGGGAATACCAGGTGCTGTAAGTCTTTTCTTTTCTCTTTCAACGCAACATTGGGTGATTCTCCATCTTGGTTACACAGATGACATTGATGAAATAACAGTCGTGACTTTCATGACATTCTGACGTGTTGTCGCCTTCAAAAGACGTAATGAGGTAACAATTTGTCGCTTACGGCCATTCCACCTTCAACGTGCCCGATCTCATTCGAACTCGGAAGCCAAGCAAGGTAGGGCCTGGCTAGTACTTGGACGGGAGACCGCCTGGGAATACCAGGTGCTGTAAGCCTTTTCTGTTATTTTTCAACGCAACATTGGGTGATTCTCCTTTTTGGTAACGCAGATGACCTTGATGAAGTAACAGTCGTGACTGTCATGACATTCTGACGTGTTGTCACCTTCAAATGACGTAATGAGGTAACAATTTCTCGCTTACGGCCATTCCACCTTCAACGTGCCCGATCTCATTCGACCTCGGAAGCCAAGAAAGGTAGGGCCTGGCTAGTACTTGGACGGGAGACCGCCTGGGAATTCCAGGTGCTGTAAGCCTTTTCTTTTCTCTTTCAACGCAACATTGGGTGATTCTCCATCTTGGTTACACAGATGACATTGATGAGGTAACAGTCGTGACTGTCATGACATTCTGACGTGTTGTCGCCTTTAAAAGACATATTGAGGTAATAATTTGTCCCATACGGCCATACCACCTTCAACGTGCCCGATCTCATTCGACCTCGGAAGCCAAGAAAGGTAGGGCCTGGCTAGTACTTGGACGGGAGACTGCCTGGGAATACCAGGTGCTGTAAGCCTTTTCTTTTCTCTTTCAATGCAACATTGGGTGATTCTCCATCTTGGTTACACAGATGACATTGATGAGGTAACAGTCGTGACTGTCATGACATTCTGACGTGTTGTCGCCTTCAAATGACGTAATGAGGTAACAATTTCTCGCTTACGGCCATACCACCTTCAACATGCCTGATCTCATTCGACCTCGGAAGCCAAGCAAGGTAGGGCCTGGCTAGTACTTGGACGGGAGACTGCCTGGGAATACCAGGTGCTGTAAGCCTTTTCTGTTATTTTTCAACGCAAGATTTGGTGATTCTCCATATTGGTTACACAGATGACATTGATGAGGTAACAGTCGTGACTGTCATGACATTCTGACGTGTTGTCGCCTTCAAATGACGTAATGAGGTAACAATTTCTTGCTTACGGCCATACCACCTTCAATGTGCCCGATCTCATTCGAACTCGGAAGCCAAGCAAGGTAGGGCCTAGCTAGTACTTGGATGGGAGACCACCTGGGAATACCAGGTGCTGTAAGCCTTTTCTTTTCTCTTTCAATGCAACATTGGGTGATTCTCCATCTTGGTTACACATATGTCATTGATGAGCAGATAGTTGTGACAGTCTGACATATAGTCACCTTCAAAAGATATAATGTGGTACAGGTTTGTCGCTTATGACCATACCACCTTCAACGTGCCCGATCTCGTTCAAACTCGGAAGCCAAGCAAGGTAGGGCCTGGCTAGTACTTGGAACGGAGACCGCCTGGGAATACCAGGTGCTGTAAGCCTTTTCTTTTCTCTTTCAACGCAACATTGGGTGATTCTCCATCTTGGTTACACAGATGACATTGATGAGGTAACAGTCGTGACTGTCATGACATTCTGACGTGTTGTCGCCTTCAAATGACGTAATGAGGTAACAATTTCTCGCTTACGGCCATACCACCTTCAACTTGCCCGATCTCATTCGTCCTCGGAAGCCAATCAAGGTAGGGCCTGGCTAGTACTTGGACGGGAAACCGCCTGGGAATAGCAGGTGCTGTAAGCCTTTTCTGTTATTTTTCAACGCAACATTTGGTGATTCTCCATATTGGTTACACATATGTCCTTGATGAGCACATAGTTGTGACAGTCTGACATATAGTCGCCTTCAAAAGATATAATGTGGTACAGGTTTGTCGCTTACGGCCATACCACCTTCAACGTGCCCGATCTCATTCGAACTCGGAAGCCAAGCAAGGTAGGGCCTGGCTAGTACTTGGACGGGAGACCGCCTGGGAATACCAGGTGCTGTAAGCCTTTTCTTTTCTCTTTCAATGCAACATTTGGTGATTCTCCTTTTTGGTAACGCAGATGACCTTGATGAGGTAACAGTTGTGACTGTCATGACATTCTGACGTGTTGTCGCCTTCAAAAGACATATTGAGGTAACAACTTGTCGCTTACGGCCATACCACCTTCAACGTGCCTGAACTCATTCAAACTCGGAAGCCAAGCAAAGTAGGGCCTGGCTAGTACTTGGACGGGAGACAGCCTGGGAATACCAGGTGCTGTAAGCCTTTTCTGTTATTTTTCAACGCAACATTTGGTGATTCTCCATATTGGTTACACAGATGACCTTGATGAGGTAACAGTCGTGACTGTGATGACATTCTGACGTGTTGTCGCCTTCAAAAGACATATTGAGGTAACAACTTGTCGCTTACGGCCATACCACCTTCAACGTGCCCGATCTCATTCGACCTCGGAAGCCAAGCAAGGTAGGGCCTGGCTAGTACTTGGACGGGAGACCGCCTGGGAATACCAGGTCCTGTAAGCCTTTTCTTTTCTCTTTCAATGCAACATTGGGTGATTCTCCATCTTGGTTACACATATGTCCTTGATGAGCACATAGTAGTGACAGTCTGACATATAGTCGCCTTCAAAAGATATAATGTGGTACAGGTTTGTCGCTTACGGCCATACCACCTTCAACGTGCCCGATCTCATTCGAACTCGGAAGCCAAGCAAGGTAGGGCCTGGCTAGTACTTGGACGGGAGACCGCCTGGGAATACCAGGTGCTGTAAGCCTTTTCTTTTCTCTTTCAATGCAACATTTGGTGATTCTCCTTTTTGGTAACGCAGATGACCTTGATGAGGTAACAGTCGTGACTGTGATGACATTCTGACGTGTTGTCGCCTTTAAAAGACATATTGAGGTAACAATTTGTCGCTTACGGCCATACCACCTTCAACGTTCCCGATCTCATTCGAACTCGGAAGCCAAGCAAGGTAGGGCCTGGCTAGTACTTGGATGGGAGACCGCCTAGGAATACCAGGTGCTGTAAGCCTTTTCTTTTCTCTTTCAACGCAACATTGGGTGATTCTCCATCTTGGTTACACAGATGACATTGATGAGGTAACAGTCGTGACTGTCATGACATTCTGACGTGTTGTCGCCTTTAAAAGACATATTGAGGTAACAATTTATCGCTTACGGCCATACCACCTTCAACGTTCCCGATCTCATTAAAACTCGGAAGCCAAGCAAGGTAGGGCCTGGCTAGTACTTGGACGGGAGACCGCCTAGGAATACCAGGTGCTGTAAGCCTTTTCTGTTATTTTTCAACGCAAGATTTGGTGATTCTCCATATTGGTTACACATATGTCCTTGATGAGCACATAGTTGTGACAGTCTGACATATAGTCGCCTTCAAAAGACATAATAAGGTAACAATTTCTCGCTTACGGCCATACCACCTTCAATGTGCCCGATCTCATTCGAACTCGGAAGCCAAGCAAGGTAGGGCCTAGCTAGTACTTGGATGGGAGACGACCTGGGAATACCAGGTGCTGTAAGCCTTTTCTTTTCTCTTTCAATGCAACATTGGGTGATTCTCCATCTTGGTTACACATATGTCATTGATGAGCAGATAATTGTGACAGTCTGACATATAGTCACCTTCAAAAGATATAATGTGGTACAGGTTTGTCGCTTACGGCCATACCACCTTCAACGTGCCCGATCTCATTCGAACTCGGAAGCCAAGCAAGGTAGGGCCTGGCTAGTACTCTCATTCGACCTCGAAAACCAAGCAAGGTAGGGCCTGGCTAGTACTTGGACGGGAGACCGCCTGGGAATTCCAGGTGCTGTAAGTCTTTTCTGTTATATTTTAACGCAACATTGTGTGATTCTCCTTTTTGGTAACGCAGATGAACTTGATGAGGTAACAGTTGTTACTGTCATGACATTCTGACGTGTTGTCGCCTTCAAATGACGTAATGAGGTAACAATTTCTCGCTTACGGCCATACCACCTTCAACGTGCCCGATCTCATTTGAACTCGGAAGCCAAGCAAGGTAGGGCCTGACTAGTACTTGGAAGGGAGACCGCCTGGGAATACCAGGTGCTGTAAGCCTTTTCTTTTCTCTTTCAACGCAACATTGGGTGATTCTCCATCTTGGTTACACAGATGACATTGATGAGGTAACAGTCGTGACTGTCATGACATTCTGACGTGTTGTCGCCTTCAAATGACGTAATGAGGTAACAATTTGTCGCTTACGGCCATACCACCTTCAACGTGCCCGATCTCATTCGAACTTGGAAGCCAAGCAAGGTAGGGCCTGGCTAGTACTTGAACGGGAGACCGCCTAGGAATACCAGGTGCTGTAAGCCTTTTCTGTTACTTTTCAACGCAAGATTTGGTGATTCTCCATATTGGTTACACAGATGACATTGATGAGGTAACAGTCGTGACTGTCATGACATTCTGACGTGTTGTCGCCTTCAAATGACGTAATGAGGTAACAATTTCTCGCTTACGGCCATACCACCTTCAACGTGCCCGATCTCATTCGACCTCGGAAGCCAAGCAAGGTAGGGCCTGGCTAGTACTTGGACGGGAGACTGCCTTGGAATACCAGGTGCTGTAAGTCTTTTCTTTTCTCTTTCAACGCAACATTGGGTGATTCTCCATCTTGGTTACACATATGTCCTTGATGAGCAGATAGTAGTGACAGCCTGACATATAGTCGCCTTCAAAAGATATAATGTGGTACAGGTTTGTCGCTTATGGCCATACCACCTTCAACATGCCCGATCTCTTTCGAACTCGGAAGCAAAGCAAGGTAGGGCCCAGCTAGTACTTGGACGGGAGACTGCCTGGGAATACCAGGTGCTGTAAGCCTTTTCTGTTATTTTTCAACGCAACATTTGGTGATTCTCCATATTGGATACACAGATGACCTTGATGAGGTAACAGTCGTGACTGTGATGACATTCTGACGTTTTGTCGCCTTCAAAAGACATATTGAGGTAACAACTTGTCGCTTACGGCCATACCACCTTCAACGTGCCCGATCTCATTCGACCTCGGAAGCCAAGCAAGGTAGGGCCTGGCTAGTACTTTGACGGGAGACCGCCTTGGAATACCAGGTGCTGTAAGCCTTTTCTTTTCTCTTTCAACGCAACATTGGGTGATTCTCCATCTTGGTTACACAGATGACATTGATGAGGTAACAGTCGTGACTGTCATGACATTCTGACGTGTTGTCGCCTTCAAATGACGTAATGAGGTAAAACTTTCTCGCTTACGGCCATACCACCTTCAACGTGCCCGATCTCATTCGACCTCGGAAGCCAAGCAAGGTAGGGCCTGGCTAGTACTTGGACGGGAGACCGCCTGGGAATACCAGGTGCTGTAAGCCTTTTCTGTTATTTTTCAACGCAACATTTGGTGATTCTCCATATTGGTTACACAGATGACCTTGATGAGGTAACAGTCGTGACTGTGATGACATTCTGACGTGTTGTCGCCTTCAAAAGACATATTGAGGTAACAACTTATCGCTTACGGCCATACCACCTTCAACGTGCCCGATCTCATTCGACCTCGGAAGCCAAGCAAGGTAGGGCCTGGCTAGTACTTGGATGGGAGACCACCTGGGAATACCAGGTGCTGTAAGCCTTTTCTTTTCTCTTTCAACGCAACATTGGGTGATTCTCCATCTTGGTTACACAGATGACATTGATGAGGTAACAGTCGTGACTGTTATGACATTCTGACGTGTTGTCGCCTTCAAATGACGTAATGAGGTAACAATTTCTCGCTTACGGCCATACCACCTTCAACGTGCCCGATCTCATTCAACCTCGGAAGCCAAGCAAGGTAGGGCCTGGCTAGTACTTGGACGGGAGACCGCCTGGGAATACCAGGTGTTGTAAGC